>NCKU01003924.1:0-13601 GCA_003675995.1 Dinothrombium tinctorium | reverse complement strand
AATTACTTACATTGAAAAACAAACTTAATTTTTCATTTTTTTCTTTTCGAGCTGCTTCAGCATTTGTTGATTTATTTTGAGTGATTGATTCACCTGATTCATTTTTTAGAGATTTCTCGTTATTTGGCACTTCATTCGTTTCAATACTTGTATCTGAATTTGTATTTTTTTCTTTATATGCCGATATTATGTAAATGGGAAAAAATTTGCTGACAAAATCCTCAATTTCATTTGATTCCTCATTTGAATAGCTCTGAGTTGTTGTTAATTTTTTAATTATCGATGAATTTTCAGTAGTCAATACTCCTTCGGTACTTGGTTTAGTTGATTTCCCATTTGTAAATTCCTCATCGGTTGTTTCAAATTTTTTAAAAACCTTTTCTGTAAACGCTCGATTGGTTGTAAATTTCTCACTTTTTTCCTGCTTCAATCTTGGTCGTTCAGTTATTGAAGGAGTTGTCAGTGATTGATTTGATGATTTGATAATTTCAATTTTTTCAGTAGCTGTTCTTGCTTCATCTCGGTGTTTTTCTTCTTCTTTCTTTGAATGCTTAATATGAAAAGCAATGAGAAGTTCGCTTTCTATTTTTGATTTCTCTGTAGTCGTTGATTCCTCAGTTGTTGATGTTTCTTCAGTACTTGATTCAGTTGTTTTTGATTCCTCTGTTGACATTTGTGTGGATTGTGGTTCTTCAGTCGATGGATTAAGTGTAGATTGCATATTATCATCAGCATCATTGTTTGAATCCGGATCACCATCTGCAGCTTTAGGTTTGACTCCTAAGCCTCCTGCATCTCCAACCCCTTTTCCAATAATCCCCCCAATAACCACTCCTCCAACAATTACACCAGCAGCTACACCTATTGCACCCGTGAGTGAATTGTCTTTTGATACATTTGCGTTCGGATTTGTAATTGTCGGTAACTTTGTAGTGGTAAATGGATCAGCTGAAGGATCGATTTTAAAAACTGTTTCATTTATATTTTGTTCTTTCGTTGCATTGTTAGCTTCAGTTTTATTCTTATTTTTTGAAACAGATGTAGCGAACTCAGTGGATGAAGAAACAGTTGAAGATTCATTCATGTTAATTGAATCTGTGAAGCTTATGGGTAATGTCTTTGAAACTGAATCATTTTTCTCGTTGAATGATGGCTGTTTTGAAGTACCATTTAAATTTGTAGGATTTGAAAACGAAGTTATAAATTTATCTAATGATGCCTCCGTAGATGAATCTCCAGCATAATTTTGTTTTTTCGTTACATTTATTGGTTCGGTTTCATTGTTCTCATATTCATTTCCTGATGTAGCGTATTCAGAGGACGAAGAAACAGTTGAAGATTCATTTATGTTTACAAATGAATCTGTTGAGCTTTTCGGTAATGCTGTTGAAATTGAATCACTTTTCTCATTGTAAATTGGTTGATTAGTTGTCTCTTTTATATTTGGCCGATGAGTATAATTTGAAAAAGTAACAAAATCATCTAAAGATTCCTCCGTAGTTGAATTCTCATCACTCTTTTCTTCTTTCATTACCTTGTTTGCATTTTTTTCAATTTCATAATCTTCAAATTCAGACTCAGTATGTTCATCTGATAGCGATGTGGATGTATTTGTATGTTTTGATTTTTTTCTTTTCATTATTTCATAGAAATGGAGTGTTACATTCATTTGAATGCAAAATTCAAATAAATTTTCTGTCTGCGATTAAAGTATCAACAAATAAAAAATAATTAAATTGTTAATTTTATTTTGTACTTACAATCGTTTCGAGTCTCCTCTTAATGCCATTCAAACAATTCTCGCCAATTTGTGGTGCTTCCATCGTCTCTCTTTCATCATTAGAAACCGTTTTGCTCGCGAAAATATTTTTTGAATGAATTTTTAAATTTCTCATTTTATTTATTTCCTCATGAATTCTTCGTTCAAATTTTTCGACGCTTGTCAAACCATCTGGCTTTGAAGGTATTTGTCCGCAAAACTCATTTCCTCTTTTGGTCTGAAAATGAAAAAAAAAATCAAAATTTAAATTTCACTTTTGAAATCAACATTTTGTTATGAGCATTAACTTACAATATAATTTAGTTCCATTGAGTACAAATGCTTTAATGTATTATCAGGAATTTTAATTTTCGAATCCTCAAGCGTATTATAAAGTAGATTTCCTTTTATTGTTTTTATTCTGCTGTATTGTAAAAGAAGCGGTTGTGATCTTACGCTATCTGCTTTTCCTTCTTCAATATAAAGCTCTCTGACCATGTCTTTATGAAATTTTAAAACTCCTTCTTCGTCGTCTATAAAACCTGGCTTAAATAAATCGAAGCAAAATTTGTTGCCAATTCCTAGCTAAAATGAAATTTATTTTTAATTAATTAAATTTTCAAATGCATAAGAAATCTCGACTCACGATGTTTTCTAGTTTTTCTAAGAAATTTAAAGAGTTTTGGGATGTTGAGGGGCTGTTGCACTTCTGTCTCATATTAATAAAATAATTTAGATCTTGAGTTTTATTATTTTCGATGAATCTGATAAAATGTTTGTGTAAAACAATCATGTTAGTCAGTTCATCGTCATTTTGATCAGCAAATATACTCATACACAGCTCTTTTGCTTTTCTTTCCTAATAGCAAAGCAAAAATAAAATAAATTTATGAGATTAAAAGCGATAAACAGTGTAAAGAAATAACACTTACTATTTCCCGAAAAGCAATTGCTTCGTATGGTGTTAGACTTATAGAAGTAAGAGCTGATGATGAATTGTCGGTTTGCTAGAGTATTCAAACATTTAAAATACATTTAAATGAGAAAAGAAATTGTCTTTACATACTTTGTCCTGCAATAGAATACTGTTATTTGAATTTGTCGCATCCAGACTCGTAGATAAAGAAGTAAGTGGCGAGCATAGTGAGTGGCGAAAAACTGTTAAAACAATGAAAGAGAAACGCAAAGAAATTACTTTATTCATACTTGGAAACGTAATGATCACTAGAACTGTGAATGCGAGAATTTATTTCACTTTTTAATGCTGAAATCATCATATTATTAATTGTAGAAATTCATCGAGTTGTACTTTAATAAACTCTTTTTATTCTCTAAATAACTTGAAAATGCGAATTCGACTTTTTTCGGCATAAAAGTAAAAAAGCCTCATACGAATGCTTTAATGAATCCGTTATAATATTTCGACACCTCAAATTGCTTCTAAAGAGTTAATTATTAATTTAACTTTTGAAATAATTTTGATGTCTAAGTAGTATGGAATTTTTTAATTAATTCATTTATAATTTTACTATGTAAAATAGCGTATTCAAGCGAATATTGATTATTCATAAAATGCAATGAACTTTAACAAAAAATGCCTTTGAGATTATTAATCAAAACGGTTAGTGATTTTCATTATGTGTTTCGAAACGATTGCTCTCATCGAAATGTCATGTAGTTCATGAGTTGAGCCAAGAAAGAATCATCGTTTTTTACAACGGAAATAAAAATCAGAGACTTTATTTGAATTTAAAACTGAAGATTTTAATTTTACAACGATAACCAGAATATTTATTATTATATGCGTTATTTATATGATAA
This sequence comes from Dinothrombium tinctorium, assembly GCA_003675995.1. Taxonomy (NCBI): domain Eukaryota; kingdom Metazoa; phylum Arthropoda; class Arachnida; order Trombidiformes; family Trombidiidae; genus Dinothrombium; species Dinothrombium tinctorium. Next base: position 10,021 of record NCKU01003924.1, on the reverse strand, counting down.
AGTTTTATTTAAATGAACTTATTTAGGAAAACTTTGGCAGAAGCAATAGTCGCGGCAAAATAACATTTATTCTTGTTCTATGCTCTAATCGAAGTGAAATTAATTTTTTTTTTAATAGTTACGCGTTATATTATCCAAGTACAAAATAATTGTTATAAAATGAAAAAATTTGAGAGTAGCGAAATTGAACTAGTTGATTCAATGATCGTAATATATAAATAAGCGTCATTTTACAAAATTTGAATTGACATCATCTGAAACTGTCACTCGCTTTAGCTTTGTGGAATCATAAAATGACTTAAGTTTTTACAAATCTAGAATCGAGTGATCTTATTCTCTTATTTTCTTTCATGTTTTGATCAATTCAAGTTGATAGATGATTGCACATTGAAGCTAAAAGATGCATGGAAAAGAATGATGGGCTATTATAACTTGTTGAATTGATTAAAAACCCAAATTTAGTGAAAAATTATTTCTTTCACCGATCACTACTGTTGATGTTGAGCATTCATTCACACATATTAAATCATTTCTTACGTGAAAATCAGCTTTTTTAAACAAAAGAATATTATGATTGTGCATTTTAAATATTTTATTTAAACAAAAATTTTTCTGTCTGCCGAAATTTTGAATTTTCATCCGATTGCCGACCGGATTTTGTCATTTTTATAAGTCAAAATTGCCAGCCCTGGTTTAGATAATACTTCACTTCTGATACTCGGAAAAGCAGGAAAAGTTGAGTATTTTTAAATTTGAACTAAATTTACACATCGTACTTTGCGTATAATTGATTCAAGCGAGAAAACTTTGCGAAAAATGCAATAAATAAATTGAATTAAATGCAAAGATTATTCACCATTTTATTCAACATAAGATTAATTTGTTTAGCGAGCAACAAATACAATCAATGCGTGCAATAAAATCATCATTGATTCCAAACCAGATCGCACTTTTTATTTGTTGGATTTTAAATCTTTCAGAGCAATAGGAACACCGGTACATTCGGGTAGTTTTAACTCAAGTAGCGATCTCACGCACAACGGGATGTTGCGCTTAAAATCATCATGTGGCGGCAAAATATCGGCCGTTAGCATCTCAACGAGTCTCTTGCATCTCTCCGCTGCCGGCACTGATGTATTCACTTTTTGCCAACAGTTAAGCAATTCATTTTTGAATGCGAACACCTTCGAAATCTTGCCGACGAACTTCGCACAGGACTCATCTTTGGCCTCATTCAGCGCCTTCAAGCATTTATGAACGCGATTCTCGATTTCTTCATTCTTCATTGGCGTCTTTAATTTAATTAATTCCATCGCTTCGCCGCAGTCGCTTTCATTCTTCAATTTAAGCAAACATTCTTCGCGCAATTTCTTGAATTCTTCGAAAGAATGATGCGATTTTGCATAAATGAAAAAACAGAATTGCGTTGCGATGAAAAAAATTGCTAACATAAAATTTTTATTCATCTTGCTTGAAACGATTCCACCGAAATTGATAACAATCTCGTTAGCTGAGGCTTATATAACGCTGAAGAATTGAGCAATTCAAATGTTTGTACACCTTTTTATAATTCAAATTATTGACAACAATATTCACGATTTTATGCGAGAATTAAAGCTTAAATTTGAAAAGGTGCTCTAGGTACTAACTGTAGTTTTCACACTAGAAAGCAAACATAAGTTTTATTATTAAATTTTTTTGAAATGAATTGATTACAGCTGATCAATTGGATTTCATAAATTCTGACAATGAGACTTATTCAGAGAAAAGTGAAAAATATTAACGATAAGTTGGTCTATTTAAATTCAACATTTTAAAAAGAAATCCTCGATGAAATCAAATTTATTTAAACAGCAGATCCATTGTTAAAAATTTGTTCATTTTCTAGAAGTGAAACTTGAAAATCCTTTACGAAGTATTTCAAAGTTTGTAAAACAAGTAGCAACCGCATCGCACATTCGTTTTCTAAAGTTTTGTATAAATTAGGATTAAATCAGTATTTAGTTTTCAGTATTGTGGTTTACAATGAAAGTCTTTAAGTTGTTTATACTTATTTCAACTGTGTCAATCTTGTGGTTTCTTGAAAATGTACTCATTGAGCCATTGGAAAGTGGCGAAAAAACTCGGATGAAGAATGCGTCAAACATGGTACGGAAAATGTCGAATTGAAAGATCATATAAAAAAGGTATCAACAATTTATTATTTGTGTATCATAATTATTAGAGCAAATTTTTTTCGTAATCTCATGTAAATCTGGTTAATAGACTTTTAGCGCTTTATTACAATTAGATGATTTTGACAAGTATTCAAGCAATCAGTTAAAAAACTTTAATTTCCGTATTTCTTGATAGTTACAATAACAAAAATTTGTCAAAATTTTGTTCTTGAATCACATCGCTATTTTGAGCTTTTGTTTCAAGAACACCACAAACCATAATTTGTCGCTCATTCGATTATCAATTACCAAAAGTTGTCCACTTTAAAATAAATGTTGATAGCCAAATGCTTTTCTTTTTTTGATTAAATAAACGTTTTCTCATACTTTGTACTGAATTAGTAACGCTTCTTCAATCGCTACTCAACCAAGAATATTGTGCTTTTTCGCTCGATCAAATATGTCCACAATGAATCGAGGCTAAAATTATCGCTTAATCTTTCGACTTTGTGATTGTAGAAAAAAAAGTAAAAAGAAAAAACAATTAAAATTCAATTTTGTTTAAACATCATTAAAATGAATGCGAATGCGAGTGTTTCACTTCTCTAATCAAACAAAAATCACATTAGCGTTCATTCATTCAACCAACACTTGTTAACTTGCTTAGAATGTTAATATTAGGAAAAAGCATTTAAAATTTGAATTTATGAAAATTGCTTTTATCTGATAAATTGAGAAACAAACGCATAATCGCACCAATTGATTTCTTCTCTTACAATAAAACTTTTCATTTTGCAGTACCTGGGCGAGTAGCATGAAATAAATAGAAAATTTAAACTCTTTGCTTTGTTTAAATATCGAGAAAATGAATGCGAATGTGATTGTTTCAATTTTTCATACATTCAACAAGCATCACACTCGAATTCATTCGTTCAACACTTGCTCGCTTTCATACTCGAATCGTACACGTATAATTCACGCTTCATTTATCGACGTATTCAATTGCATTACCACATGTTTTTTGTTTCTTACTGGCGCCGACGTCGAGAATACGAACGCTTTCATTTTTTTAATCATCAATCAATTTTGTTCATAAATCAAACTTTACATAACGAATTTATTTGAAATTTTGCGATTTTTAGGCGTCGCTTGAGATCAAATCAAGTCAATTATTACTTAAAAAAAAACAATCGAACTCATTCTTGCTTTAAATCGAATCAATGACCGAAATGGGCTTTCTAATTGATAAAACACTGCAGTTAAACTGTTTGAATTGCATGAGTACGAAACTTATGCAAAGATCGAGAAAAAGTTTCGAAAAACAAAACTTTTTTTTCAAAAATTAATAAAAAAAAAAAAAAATTAAAAACTTAACTCGAAAGTAAAACAATAGAAGGCAGCAAAAGCGTAGCGAATTCGGACGCTTGGTAACAGCGAAACAAACTGAAGACGGCGCTTCGAGCGACGAGCGGCGAATTGCGTGTGCATTGCGTCGCCSCCTCATGTTTTTGCCGAACGCAAAGCGAATGAATCATTTGCTGGTTTGCAGTCGAGAAGCGAAACACGCGTTCATTTGTTACGCGCAACGCAAGTGTTCGCTTTTCGCATTCTCTCTCTTCATTTATTCGAACGAAAGTGAATTTAATTAATCGCAATTTAGAATAACGCGAACCGACAGCTGTTCGAAACGAATCGACTTTAAAAAAAAAAATATTCAAATGGATTTATGATTTAACCGAACCGAAAAGCGAGAAAAAAAGTTTGCTCAGCTTTAAATAATCGATTCGAAATTCGCTGCGAATTCAATTCTTGGTTCGTTTTCTTAATTCAAATGTAAGTGCTTTCAATGTTTTCATTAAAATTTTTATCAAAAAAAAGAAGATTTTATTTGTTAAAAAGGCGCATTAATTAAGGTTAAGGTTTGTGCTATTTTCGTTCGACGAGCGCATTGTTACATATTTCGCCGAAAATTATTGTCGAATTCAATTGCCTTTTTAAGTGTTTTCGCCTTTTTTCTTTCTCGAATTTTGTTTTATAATCACATTTTCAGCTTTTCGTTTTCAATTTTTTTCCTTTTCACATTTCATTCTTATTTGTATTCTCTCTCACAATTCACGCTTTCATTTGTTTCGTGTTTCATTTTTCTTCTCGAAAATTAAAAATAAAAAATTAATGAAAACTCATTTATTTCCTTAATTGTTGAAAATAAGTTTCTCATCTCACTCGTTGTTGTTTGTTTATTTGTAAGAAATTATTTTAAAAACCAACCAACTTTGAATTCAATTTTTCTTCTCGCTTAAAAAGCATCAAAATTTTAGCTTTTGTCTCGCAAATTCATAATCTTCTTCTCATCATTTCGATTTCGCTTTTCAATCGATTTTATCTCTTTCGCTGCTCTAAACTTAAAAGCATTTTACTCAAATGTGTACGTTTCGTTTCGTAATAAAATGTTTGAGATACATTTTTTTTTATTCGCAAACATCGATTTAAGTAGAAAAGAAGCTGCCAAACGGACCGTGAAATATTGACTTTATTTCATTGTTATACGTTGTGTTTGTATTCGCATTTTTTTTCTCGCAAAAAAAAGTGAAAAAAAAACTTTTTCTAAAGCCCAGCTTCAGCTTAAGTTTATATCCGAGAATTTAATACTCGGCTCACCAATCGATCGAGTCTCACATAAATTGAATTACATTTTTGCAATAAACAGGAATAGAAATTTATACGTCAAAAACCATATTGAGGTTTGTCCGTAAAAAAAAAATAAAATGAAAATTTTTTGCTGAAATTGAAACCAATCTGAAATGTATCTGAATAAAAAAAAAAAACTTCAAGTTAACGGCCAAATCGTGATGAATGCTGCTACTCACTTTATATTTTTGCCGAATTTTCTTTAATGATTCCTGTTTCGCTGATTTCGTTCACAACAAAACAAAAACAAACTCCTTTTTTCCGTAAAAGGCAATCGGATTTGGGTTATAACGCTATCGTTTTTTGTAATCTCTTTCTTCTCGCTTTTGTTTCATCCGTCAATTTACCGGTTATCGGCATTGCGGTTTTCATTCGACGCATTTATTATTTTTCTTCTCTAAATTTTCAACGCGTTTTAATAGAAACAAATTCAACGTTTAATTTTAAGTTTTACTCAGACACGATTCGGTTTTCTTTTCTCATATTTTAAAAATAGCCATTTCATTGTGTCAAACATAGCGAGTAAATTCAATAATCAAATATTGTGTTATTTTTTGCTCATTTTTTTAATTTCTTTGGAAGCAAATAATTTATTTTTACCGATCTAATTTGCAGTAATTTTAAATTTTCAATTAAGTGTTTTTATTTTTAAATCTTTTAAAATACTACTTTGGAAAAAAAGAAGATAATTTTGATAATATTGTCGTGTCGAAGTGATAAATGTAAAAAATCGTGCGAAATAATGTGTGAAATTTTTAATAATTCATGGAAATAGATTTGAAAATCAATGATAACAATTATTTTTAGTTTGTGAAACATTCAAATCAGTTAAAATGAATTGAAAAAAATATGAATTTCGGTAATTTTTTTTTTTTTTTAATCGGAAAAGATATAAAAAGAATGTTCGAGAATTAACTTTGAAGTCTGTTTTGTTTCATTTCTTATTTGCCAAAGAAACTTAATGAAAATAGTCACATTTCTACGACATTTCTTTTACAAATAATTTCCAGGAAAAAACAGCGAAGAAGCAAAAGTGAACAAACTTTTTGATTCTTTTTTGTTTCCGAGCACAGTGCTCCAATCTTATTTTCTTCATTCTTTTTCCGCTTTCGATTTTATGTCAAAAAAAATATTTATAAGCATACAATAGCGAGTGAAACAAAGTTCGCTCGCTATTCGTGTAGGATGAAGCTGTGCGCAGCGCGAAACCTTTATTTTGCTCGAAGTAGTACATGATTAACTTTTACTTTCGTTTGCGAGCGACGTAAAAAAGAAAGAAGAGAAAATGCGAAAAACTTCCTTCTCTTTCTACAGATTTCTACAGATTTTCTACTCTTTCCGTGAAAAAAAATCAATGCTTAAATTCATTAAACGCTAATAGGCGATATTTTATCGGTGTTTATTCAGTTGCACCAAACATGTCCTTTTATGTTTTATTTTTTTCGCTTTCCTGCTAAATGCGATTTTTTTTTTTGTGTTAACCCACAAATTAATAAGTATGATAATTTTGTTAGTACGAGTGAAACACCTCTTCTGCTGCTGTTTGATTACTTTTTCACTCATTACCTTAGTTTAGTTTAGTTTTTCATTCAACTTTTTTTAAAGAAATTATCACTCGATTTTTTTTAAAACGATATTTTTAAAAAATGTTTGACGTCAAAACTTGGCTTTTATGGCTCGTCAAAAATGTGTTTTGAAATATTAACGTTATGTAATGTAAAAATCAATAAAGCACAATAATTTAAAAAGCATTTTAGTGTGTGCTCTTCATTACAGTGTGTGTGTGAAAAAAAAGAGAATTCATAGCATTTAATTTCAAAACAAAATGCTACTTCATAATGGTCGCGAATCGCGATGCTTATATAAAAAAACAACAAAGAAATTGTTTTTGAAAAATTATGATGCGTATGGCTCTACACATTCCGTGCATTTTCATTTCGCTTCATCATGTTTTTTAAAAAACATTAAAATTAATGGTGAGCAGCACAGATTTTCATTGCGGCGGACACTCGAGTTGTGTGAAGCTCTTGTCACATTCGCCGTCTCGATGCATCCATTAAGTTAATGAGTGTGAAAGCATAAAAGCACAAAACATCCTTTTTATTTCGTTTAAATCACTTTTATATTCTGCACATTGCGTTGCATTAAAAATACTTATGCGATCAGCGAAGAAAATCCAATGCCAACGATATGTGTCTAAATATATTTATTTGCAATCGATTTGCGGTAAAACGCACACACGGTTATGCAAGAAGCAAAATTAATTTATTATGCACGCATTGCATTTTTGGCGTAAAATTAATAAAATTTCACTGCAAACATCTTCTTTAACTTCTTTGGCTTTTAAAACGTTCCCATTTTCTTCGCTTAACTAGTCAAAAATAAGAAATTTCTTTAGAGTTTATTTTCGACTTCGAAAATAGGAAAAACTTTCACTTGAATTAGATTCTTTAAAAGCAAAAATTTTCCTTTTAAAAATTTATTTTCTAACTTTTCTCGACTTAACATTTTGAAAGAGGCAAAAATAAATTTCTTGAAAAGTGAAAAATTCTGTAATGAAATTTTCCGAACGCCATACTTTACTTCACTTCTCTTCTTTATATTGTCATGCTTTTGTTTTAAAAGCATTTCTCTTTTCGCTCGTTTCGTAAGAATTTTCAATGTGATTTTTTTATGCTCAATGTCGAAATCTTTTCGTTTAATAATCCATCTGTCGATCGTCGCTCTTTTTTTATCTTCAACTTAATAGAAATTCGATTGCTTCATGTTCAAAGGTCTTTCGTGAGCGAGCAGCTCCGATCATAATGCACTGTATCGCTTCAATTCATTGCGAACATATTAATTTTCATTCATTTTTATTTACTTCATTTGATTGCAAACTTTAGCTCATTTAAGTAAGTAAAGTAATTTCGTAATTGTTAATGAAGTGTGTAGAAACGCATTTAAATGAAATTCTACTGTTTGTTCCGTTAAATGTACTCTTTATTCATAGGAAATCTCAATTTGAAATTTAAAATACATCGTGTTCATTTATGGCTTTAGTTTTATATTTTTTTAATCACGGTTAGTTTAAAATAATCTCACAAATATTTTGTTTCCAAATTCTCTCGACAAATGTTTGCAAGCTGATGATAGAGAATTTAATACCGGTAATTCGTACGCTAAATCCTGAAAAGAATGCGACGAGTTTCAGAATTTAAATTAGTCAAATTAAATTTATACGCAAAATATTTCAATTACTACAATTGCATTCAAATGTTGACATTTTTGTGATTCCTTTTTTAGAGATTGAGATAATTCAGGAATTTCATAATATTGATGCAATTTCATAATAAGCAAATATTGATGCAATACCAACATGTGAGTTTGATTTGATTATTCGTAAATTATTCGCAAATATGCTCACGTCCTCATGAAAAAAGCATTTTCATTCTAAATCTTCCTATCTTCTCATTTATTTATTTATTTATATGCATGGTATTTGTTTTAATGTTGAGACAAATACGATTATGACGCTTCTTATCTATACTCCGAATTTCAGCGAGTTCATTAAGCAAAGAAAAATTATGCATTAATTTTCGTTTAATGACCGATAACATGTCAGCAAAATATAATAGCTCAACTTTATTAAAATCGTTAGTGAAAAGAAGAATTAAAAAAAGAAAAAACGATGTAATCATTCGATTAAATTATTTATTCGAAACATTTTTGCTTTTAGTCTCACTTGATCGAAGAAGCAAACGATCGAAGAAGAACAATTGAGAAGCGATATGATTTGTGTATCTTGCTAAAAATAGATAAAATTCTCTATACCTTTCACCTTCAAAGCTCATTTATCTTATTCATTTTCTATTTCTTCACTTATTTATCTCACACCAAATTTAATTAAAAAAGGTTGATTAAAAAAATTTAACGCACACACCAAACTATTTTCACAACGCATCAAGTATTCCTATCATTTCGCAGTGTATGTGTATTGAACACAATGGCCTTTTGCACTTACTTTTTCTTCAATTAAAAATCAGACGTGACTGTAAATGTAAAATATAATTAACACACCGATTTTTTTTATCTAAATTATATTTCTCTTGAAAACAACGTGTAACTGACTTCTTTTTAACTTGAAAGTTTATAATTTTCTTGAAGTAAACAATTGTCGCATTAAAATTTTGAGCCTGTAAACTATACATGATTTAAGACAAACATTTGCCCGAATAGTGAAAACGTAAATTTCTTTTTTAACAGCAATGTTTACAGTTATCAATGTTTTTTTTTCTGTAGTAGTAGTAGTAAATTTTGCGCTAATATTTGAGGGATCAACGAACGAACGAGCGAAAAAGTTTTGCCTTCTTCACTATTTTTAACTTCTGCAAATTCAACTTTGTGCGAAAAGTGATTTACAGACAAACAGAGTATCTCTTCTTCTTCTTTTTCTGCTACTTCTTCGTCTTGTTCGTGCTCTCTTTGAATATATAGCAATACTCTCTCGAGTAGTTGCTGTTCATCAGTTGTTTAACACTTGAAGCTAAACACAAAAAAAAACACTAAAAGGCGCATTTTGCGTAAAATTTCGAGCGTAATCAATCCACATGAGATATGTTTTATCTGATTTTTTTCTCTCCTATTCTGTCTGCAATTAGGCTCTGGTTGACGAAAAGCTCACGAGTTATGTGTGATTTTTGTGTGAGTAGTCAGATTACACTCTTCTCATGTTCGATGGATTTATATTTTCATTTAGTGTAGAGCTAAAAAAAACTTAACTGTGCTCCAACAAAAAGTTAATTTCGTATTGATTGTGATTGACACGAACAAAAAATTTCGTTTACACCAGCTTCACTTTCTGTATCAATATTCAGCTCATCTGTACTTCTCGTATTTTCACTTCTTCTTCTTCTTTAACATTACGATCTTCAAATGTGTGTCTTCTTCCCTGAAAACTAAATTTTGGCGTAAAAGAAAGCAGGAAAAACACGACACTTCATCTAATCCTCATAAGTGGAGTACTTAATTCTTAATTGAATCACTGTTACAGCTTTAGATTTTTTTTCCTCTTGCTTTTGTACAATGTTCCGTTTTTCTCATTCGCTTCTTTTTTACGAATAGTGTGTTTAATGCATGTACGACCGTTTCAAAATAAAATGTTTCGATTATCGAAAAGTAAGCTCAACTGCAAAGCA
>NCKU01003923.1:158-13604 GCA_003675995.1 Dinothrombium tinctorium | reverse complement strand
AAAGGGTATATTTTAGTGAAAACTGCTTCACTTACGTTAAGCATATGAAAGATACCTCATCAAATGTCTTAATAAAGAAATGATCGAAAATTGAATTGAAACGGTTTAACGCGTATTATTACACTTTTCATAACTAACTCATATTCATTCCTGTAACTCTATTATATCCCTGTTCGAAATTAAACGAATAAACAGTGTTTTGCGTTGATTGTGAAAAAATGTTGCATAAAGTGAAAGTGTTTTTGCAAAAAGTGAAATAATACTGCAAAGAGTGAAAGTGTTTTTGCAAAATGTGAAAGACTTTCTTCAAAATGTGAAATGTAAGTTCAAAACACTGTAAGATGAAATAAATGTATCTAATGCCTTAAAAAATCCAATCGGTTTTTAAAACTTTACGCTTTGTATTTTTTCTTTAAAAATACATTACAAAAAATTTTCTCCACTTTAACTTGACATTGTTTTCTGCAAATGATTGGTGGAATAAATACACTATTTTGTTAATAAGATTGAGTTTGATTTATGATTGAAAAAAAGTTTTGCTAAGTTTCGTGTTTAGCTTATTCTTCTCTCTTTCAGAGGAAGGTTTAACGCCGTTTACGAATGCATTCACCGACAAAGTGGTATTAAATATATAGTGAAGATAATCAATTGTAATAAAGTGAGAGAAGAGAAAATAAATCTGGATAATGAAGGTAATTTTTAATTATTGTATTTTCTTGAAAAATATTTGCGTTTCATAGAAACCCGTATTCAAACGCTGAAGCTTCTCTCTATGAAACATAAATACTGCTGCCAACTTATTGAAACCTATTCTTTATCAAATGGTTTGCTTTTCACTGTAAATGACTATATTTATGGAAGAAATATCATCCAAGAAATTGTAGAACGTGCGAAAGATGGTTTCATTTATTCGGAAAACGTTGTTTCTTATTATTTTCGTCAAATTCTAGACGCTCTTATTTATTGTCAATCATTAGGTATTATTCACGGCAACTTGAGTCCTAGTTCAATTATGGTAAATACACATTTAAGCTCTTGTCCTGTAAAAATTGTTGGCTTCGGTTACTCTATTATCGGCTGTATTCCCGATTCAAGAACCAATTATTATGTTGCTCCAGAATCAAAATCAGTGTTGAGCAAAGATTGCGATGTATGGTCTGTTGGAGCTCTGTTATATACACTTCTCTCCGGTTATTGGATGTCTCCCATTAAAAATAATGATTCTTACGAAAAGTTAAAGAAAGACGTAAGTTAAAGCTTCAAAAGCTTGATGGAATGTGATTATTGGATGTTTTATTGTGTAGTGAGTGTTTTGAGACCAATCGTTTGATCAATCGTTTGATTCATTTTTAATTCGATTGTTTATTTTCAAATAGTTTTCAATGTGTTATTGATCCTCATTCAGACTCCTTGATTTCGACGTTTTAGTCATTTCACTTTTAAAACAGATATCGTTTGCACGAAATTGGTGCCAAATAAGTGAAAGTGCAAAAGATCTAGTCAAGTCACTGCTCAATATTTCTCCAAATAAAAGAATGGAACTCAAGGAAGCGAGGGAACATATGTGGATAAAAGAAAGAGATTCTTTTGTGAGCAAAAATCATTTATCACACACCGTCGCAAGTTTGAGAAGGTGTCATAGAATTCGTATTTTGCTAAAAAAGATTGAAGAAAGTTTTTTAACTTTTGATGAAGAAAATGATACAGAAACTGATTGCCCGACAATAAATATCATGCAAACATTAATCAATACATGTACAGCAAATTACGGTGAGGATTTGATAAGTGAAGAAACAAAAATGTTTTTATCGCTATTTGCCAAATACAAAGATGCAAAATTAGTATTAGTACCTGAATTACATTCAAGTGCCTTGCAATCCTTCAATGAGGTAAAACTATTTGACCAAAAGCTACTTTTTTCTACTTCTTTATTTTTGAATAGATAATAAGTAGTCTTCCGGATGGTAACATTCTAAAACAATTACTTCTCTCTCCGCATTTTATTAACTTATTTCGAATTCAAAACATGGTTGTTAACGATATTTTCACAAAGAAGTTAGAAACACAAGAGGATGAAAATGGTGTTCAAGAGGAAGAACTTAACATTTTTAATGATGCTATGCCCAGAGTTAAACTTATACAGTTCGAGAAAAACTCAAATGAAGCAATGGGGATAACACTGAAATTGGATGAAAATGGACGATGTATTGTGAGCAGGATTATGATTGGAGGGCTTATATTCAGGCAAGCAACATTAAACGTTGGCGATGAAATCATAGAGATCAATGGTCGTCAAGTTAGTGGAGAATCTATTGAAAATTTACAACGGGTGTTGAGAGATGCTTCTGGACAGGTCAGCTTTAAAATTATACCTTCCAAATCAAGATGTAATATCAAGCAGTGTGCTATTTATATTCGAGCTCAATTTGATTTCAATCCAATAAATGATCCTTTAATTCCTTGTCCAGCTCAACAATTAGGGCTAGAATTTAAAGTGGGCGACATTCTTAAAGTCATTAACAAAGATGATTATTATTGGTGGCAAGCAATAAAGGAGAATGACAAGAAGATAGGTCTTATTCCATCGCCGCAATTACGAGAATGGAAAATATCAATTGAAAATAGTGAGTTTGATGACGAAAAAGCGAAAAAAGGATGTAAAAACATTAAACAAAAGCTGTTAAAAGGCGTTCAATTGAAGAAGAAAAAAGTTTTGACACTGTATAAGTTGAAAACAGAAATTCCTTGTTACGAAGAGGTCATAAAAATACCTTGTTACAAGAGAAAAACGCTTGTATTAATTGGAGCTCATGGAGTTGGTCGTCGACATATAAAGAACACTCTGATTTGTAACCATCCAGAATTATATTCATATCCGATTCCCCGTTAGTTGCATTTGTTTCTTTATTCCTTATTTAACCTTATTTGTTTTCAGATACAACGCGATTGGCACGCAAAGGAGAAGAAAACGGAAAGCATTATTTCTTTGTTTCTGAGGAGCAAATGTTGATCGATATAATGAACAATGAGTACTTGGAGTATGGCACACACGAAGGTTCTTTTTATGGAACCAAGCTACAAACTATCAAAGACATTATTTTAGTAGAAGAAAAAATTGCTATTCTTGATATCGAGCCACAATCGCTTCTTCTGTTGAGAAACGGTACCTTCGCTCCGTTTGTCGTTTTCATATCTGCTCCAAATATCATTTCATCCATTGAAAATGATACAAGTTTATGTCGATTGTCAAGAGAAAGTGATTACATTCAGAATAATTTCAAACACTATTTTGATCTGATTGTTGTGAACAACGACATCGAAGAAACAGCGAAAAAAGTCGAGAAAGCGTTCGCTTTTTTCAATTCAAATTCCCAATGGATTCCTGTGAGTTGGATTTATTGATTGTTGTATTATTATCGTGCCAAATGTTAATCATATCAATAAAGATTTGATAATCAGTAAATAACCGTTCCTTCAACCACTTTTGGATTTTTACTTTAAAAGCAAACTGTCAAGCAAGTTTGACAAATGTTGCAATCTCTTGTGCGAAGATCGTAAGCAGTAAGTTATAAAACGAAATTGATGAGTTGTTTCAAGAATTCAATTTTGAAAAAATTAAAGCACACACTCATTATCATTGAAAAACAAAAAATTTCTTGAAAAGTAACATTCGAGCTTCAAATATTCTCTCCCTTCTTTAGAATAAATAAGAATTTTAAATTTTTCATTTAGAAAATTGTTTTTAATCAAAAATCGAACTTACCTGCAGAAAGCAAAAAGCCTCCCCGGCGGGGAATCGAACCCCGGTCGTCCGCGTGACAGGCGGAAATACTAACCACTATACTACCGAGGATTACCCGAAGTTCACTTCTGTAAGAATCATAATTAAATCAAAAATACAAACTGCTAATCAGAAGCAAACTAAACTGTTGAATTTTGCGCTATTTGCATGCTAAAGCTTATGCTGGTCTTTATTTAGCTTTATACGTTATTTATGTACTTATAATTTTTTCTAGCATCTTTCTTTCTTTTTCCAATTTTCATATTAACAATTTAAAATAAATTGATAAATATAGAAGAGGCTTGTCAAAATCTTTTGAAAATTTGATTGCGTAGTCGAAAAGCGAAAAAGCCTTGCCCGTTTTGCGCAACATGATAAAGCGCTATTCTTATCATTCATTCTCTAACATTGCATTTAACTCCACTCGGAATCACTAGAAGTAATATTCGTAAGTGTTTAGTATTCTTTAAACTTACACCATATAAACTCTTCATATTCTCATAAACCTCATATTAAAATTTTATTAATTAAACAAGCGAAACAAGATTTAAAAGGCCAAATATACCAAAATAAAAAATTATTCGACTTTTTCCGTTTTATTTCAACTTTTGTTTGATAAAAATGTGAGTCAAAATCAACTTATTGCATTAAGCAATTTTTAAAAAGATAAAATTGAATTTACAATTTCAAGATCACATTTCTATTACTCAAGAAAATTCTTTATGAGAGAAATGACTATCATTATCATCACATCTAACTGAATATGATTCTGATGTGTAAAGGTTTTCTAAATGCTGACCTAATTTTTACATTAAAATTAAAATTTAAGCTTTAAAAAGGCTGACGATACCAAATTTGGGATTACCTGACTATAAAAATCACGTGAAAACATTTTATTTTGTGAGTCGCCTTTTAATTCACATAAATCGCAATTGTGTCTATGGCAAACAGAAGCTTTATTTTATTTACTTTTTTTAACTTATTAACATTTTTGGTTACTGCTCATTATGTTTGTTAGCATTAATAATTTGATAATTTTTTTCGAAAAGTGAAGCTTTAACTCTTTAAACAACGAGTCCATAATTTCCTTTTTTCATATCACATTTATTTAATTTCTAATCTCTAATAGCCGAGTTTAAAATAAAATTTGATTTTTTAGGTTTAAATTTTTATTTCTTCAACCTTTGAGATAATAAATTTCTTTCAAAATTCAATTGATTTTGGTAGATAATGAATATGCCCATCATGAGATAGAGAGACAGAGAGGATTTGACGCGATTCTTCTTTTATACAATGCTTTTTCAATTTCGTACGATTGAGGAAATTTTAATAATGAGGTAGTAAAAATCAAATTAAATTGAAGTTTTTAAATTGAGTAGTTTTGAGTACTAGTGTAAATAAAGCTTGTAAAGTATTAGCGAAGCAATCACGAGTTTTCTATCTGAGATTTCAGTCAAAAGTTTCTCTTGTACATCTTAACGCTTACTCTTTTGATCGAACGTTTTGGTTCTCTGCACAATGACAAGCCTGGGATTTATCGATTGCTGTATGCTAGTTACAATGATGGTTGCTTCAATTTGCATTGGAATTTATTATGCATGGACCGGACGCAAGGGAACTAATGAAGACTTTTTAATGGGAGGCCGAAAGATGAATGTGTTTCCAGTTGCGATCTCTTTAATGGCGAGCTTCTTATCTCCAATCAGCATAATGGGGGTACCTGCCGAGGTATATTCAAGAGGAGCTATGTTCGCCATGTGCATAATTTCAAATGTCGTTTCATCAGTTGTCGCTGCTGAACTTTTTTTGCCTATCTATTATAGACTAAAGTTAACAAGCGTGAATACGGTAATAGAACATTCTTCGTAAATAGCTTATAATGACACTGAATTATTTCAGTACATTTTTAAACGTTTTCAGTCATCAACTCTTCGCGTCATTGCATCATTAACTATTTCGCTTTCAATGGTAAAACATTTTGAACTTTTTAATTGCAAATATTTACTTAGCATGGCATCTAATTAATTTTTTTTCATTTATTTTCTAATTTTAAACTTTTATCGTTTAGCTTATCGACTTAAATGCTTGCAAAAATCATATGAGATAAATGCTGATCTGTTCTACTCATTATTTTGATTGGAAGAGTACAGTAACTGTCAGAAAGTTATTCATCTTTCTTCACTTAAAACCAACTTATTTCACTATCAAATGTATGCATAAGATAAGCAACTGGCAGCCACTGTACATTCGTATCAAAAGACAGCAATTTCAATAACGCATAACAATTCAACTAAAATTGAATTAATTTATTGTAAAAGAGTTTATTTAACAATAATAAAAAAAGAAAAAAATGAAAGTTAAGAATTCTAATTGATAGCAAATAAGAGAGCAAAATTCTACATCTATAAGCTATTGAATCAAAGCTGATTCGTGCATCTGTATTACTGATAAAAAAAATATCAAATTTGTTTTTTAATTTAATTTATTTAAAAAAGATAAAATTTTTCTTTCGTATACAATTAGACAAAATCTATTTTAACAACAAGTTTCAAAGACATAAAGTTGAAAATATCTTTTACGCATATAAGCCATGTCATTCAAATTTTCCATTGTCGCTCCAAAGTTTTTGAATTGAGCATTGATTGAATCTTTAGATTCCATGGTTAGGTGTTGTATTATACAGTCCGTCATTGGTTTTGAAATCGACCTTAGGTCTTTCAACCGTTTCAAGCGTATTGATTACTGGCGTGGCCGTAACCATCTACACCTCACTTGGTGGAATAAAAGCAGTTGTGTGGACAGATGTTCTTCAATATACACTGATGATCATCGGTATCATTGTTGTCATCATCAAAGTAATTGCAATTTTAAGTGATTAAAAAATCTAAAAAATTAATTTAAAAAGGGAACTATTGACATAGGAGGTGTAAAAAATGTTTGGCTCAGATCACTCCATGGTGGGCGTATGGATTTTTCAAAGTTTGTTTCAATTCATTTTGAAAAGATTTTCGATATTCGATATGAGTGCAGATCAAGGCTTTTAGCTATATTTTAAATTAAAATTTATATTAATCAGAGAAAGATTAAATGATAAGAAAACTTCAAATTATTGCAAGAGTGTCGAAGATCTTTTGCGTCGCAAAAATGTAACTCAAAAATCTTTTTAGCTATCACTTCAATATTTATATGTCAAACAATTTTTGGTCTGTTGTTTTGGGAACATCGCTGATCTGGAGTGGAGGCTATTCGACGAGTCAAATGTTAGTACAAAGAACTTGTACCTTAACATCTCTATCAAAGGCTAAACGGTACGAAGCGAGCAAAACAAATTTCGCTTAAATCTGAAGTTCCTCTTAAATCCTCTCGAATCGTTTGTTACAGAGTTGTGTACGTATCATTACCAGGATTTCAAATAATGACTTTAATGATGACCTATCTTGGCGTATTGATTTTCGCTTACTATTACACTTGTGATCCGCTTGCTTCATCAAAAATCGGATCAATCGATGAAATCGTTCCTTTTTTCGTGACTGACATAATGGGAAGCATTCCTGGGCTTCCAGGACTTTTTGTCTCCAGTGTATGCAGCGCTTCTCTTAGCACATTATCCTCTGGATTAAATGCAATCGCAGCGCTTGTTTGGGAAGATTGGTTTTCTAAATGCTTCAAGAATGTTTCTCAGAGAGTAGCAGTGGTGTTAACCAAATTACTCGCTGCTTGTGTTGGAGGAATATGCATATTAATGGCTTTTGTTTCCACTGAAGTTGGAACCATCTTTGAAGTATGAAATTTCATATGATATAAAAGTTTAACACGAGTTTTTTTACATAAAAGGCAGCGTATGCACTTTCAGGAGCGCCAATCGGACCAGTTTTTGGCGTGTTTCTGATGGGATTAATATTGCCATTCGTAAATGCCAAAGGCGCAATAACAGGGCTGATTTGCGGACAAATAAGTTGTTTCGTCATTATTATTGGCGCTCTCACCAACAAGCATCCAAAGGGTGTTCTCAAAACTTCGACTGAATCGTGTTCAGCTTTCAATTCCACGAATGAAATTTCATCTTTACCGTTTTCAGCTCTAAGGAATTATTCAATACCCAACTATGAACCGGAAGGTTTCAATCAGCTTTTTCACCTCTCACATTATGTGGTTCCAATTTTCGGATTTTTTGTGACTGTTGTGATTGGTATTGTTGTAAGCTTTTTAACGGGCTTCAACAAAAATGAAAAAATTGATCCAAAATTACTTAATCCCCATGTTGCGAAATTACTTGGCTTTAAAGTTAATTCTACCGAAGTAAATGATGATGGATTTAAAGGAGAACTTGTGATTTTGAGTGATGAGAAAAATATAAAATATCAACCAAAGTGAAAAACATCGTAAAGTGACGCAAAAACCGAATTAATTATTTTACAAAATTCAGAAAAGAATTATGATTTCAAAATTAGAAATTTTATAAACCTGAATGTTTTAATTTGTGAATCGATTTTTGCTACTTTAGAACAATTAAAACAATATAAGCACGCATTTAGCAAAAATTATTTGAAATGGGTACCGGATGCAAATTTTTATGATTGCATCGTTTAAAAAACGTTCAAATAACGTTAATAAAATTAATTTAATCCAAATCGCATCATTGATTCAAAAGTGGTCGAATTTTGATATATTAATTAAAGCACAAACCAAATTTTTTAAATTATTGTTTCTTCGACTTTTTTATTTAACTTTTGGTCATATCTTTCTATTTTACTTTTTCAGCTTACTTATGTTGTAATACTATTGCTTTTTTAAACAAAATTGGCAATTTTTTGAATTTTCGACGCAACCATCTGGTCGAAGACCAAAATTTTCACCTCTAGAATATTTTTTATATCCTATTAATTCCTTTTTTATGCTGTTCATGTTATAATTTTTCTTCAATTCTAATCTATGGCCAAATGTTTTTAACATGCAAAATTGTTTTTTGCTCAGAGCTCGTGCGCACCTGCCAGAATCTGGTTCATGGTAGATTTTTTCTTTTTTAATTTAACATTTTCCATGACACTTGTTTTGAGACTCTCACATCTCTTGAAATTTTAAGTTCTTTATCCCTGAAACAGCCCTCCCGCTTTTTTCCCAGTTCAAAATTTTAATGATTTGCACCAATTTTATGCACCTCATCATTTGGAACAACTTTCTCCATTACATCATTATGATATAGTCAAGCAATAAAAAATTATACCAAAAAATTTATCGTCAGGTTTTCAAGTTCCGAGACTATAATTTAGCACTGCTACCAGAGTTAAATGAACAGGTTTATTTTATTCAAGCAATGTCAAAATCAATATCATTGAACTATTATTGTGAAGACAAAAAGTGGCTTTTTTGGGAAGTTTTTTTAATTAAAATAAATGTTAAGTGACTTAGTGAGGCTACTTTTGCCGTTGTTAAAGCCAAAAAAAAGTTAGTTAAAGCAACAGTCGAGAACCTTTACAAAAGAAGTGAAATGTGATGACTCCAAGAAAATACAAGTTTTGAGTGAGTAGTCATCCAGGTTTGAACAGAATTCTCAATTCGACAGATTCAGCATTGTCTCAGGAAATTGACGGCCACAGTATTCAATGTCTTTGTCATCAAATTTTAAAACTCAACGAGCAAAAGTTTTCGTTCGCTGTTCGCGCAGTATAAAAGTGAATTCGACTCTTTTAGCTTTCAGAGCGACGTCGAAGCTTAAAACTTCGACACTGGTTTCTCCTTCATCATCCCGTACGGGAGTGATGAAACGCTCATTGCTAATTCATATTTGTTAATTAATTTTTTTAAAATTTTTTTTGTTAATCTTAATTCACTCGCTTTTTTCTTTATTTCGCTTTTTTCAAAAATCGCTTAAAAATCTGCATAAAGTGCTCAAAAATAATACAAGCGATTGATGTAGTATCGTTTGTAATTATTTTTTAAAAATTATTCAAGAGTTTTTGTTCCCTTATTATGTTTAATGAGAGATTTAGGCGATCTTTAAGTTTGTTCATTTTAACTCATATTTTTTCATCGCATTAAAGACAATGCAAATTATATTATTGTTGTTACTCATCATTTTTAGCGGTGCTTCTTTATAAAAATTTTATTTTAAATTAAGGGACCAGCGCCTAACTAGCATCTCTCCATCAATTATCATTGGCACAGATATTTTCTACTATTATTATATGGTTAAAATAATATCTTAAACTTGCTTAAACGCATAACTAATTGAATGTTTCATTTAGATCTTGATGCAAAATTAATTAAAGAGAGTATAACGCAACAATCTAGTAATTTCGTAATTTTCTCTGAATTTTAAGAAAATCTCTATCATCATTTTCAAATTAAATATCGTAATTTCCTATAATTTTCAGAAATCATGAGCTCATTATAATTTTTGCAGTGAGGAACAAACAACGACTTAAAGAAGTAAAATTTAAAATTTAGTAAATATTATTCATTCGATTTCTTCTGGAAATTTTCCGAAAACTGAGAAACGAGTTTTCGTTTTCGAGTTTTTAGGTGCTGATTTTAAAGCAATTGAATTGCTTTTAAGAAATCGACGCAATTGCATTTTATCTTCGAAGCTTTAAACGATATTCAGGCTATTGCAGCACAATTTTCAGCATACTCGTGCTCCGTTGTATCGAAATTCTTTATAATAGGCAACGACAAAAGGAAATAGCGAAAAGGGATGTGAATTGCGGATTTGAGTAAATTTTAATCCGCTGTTGACAGAACTTATGAAATTAGTTTTTGAAATGAAGGCATATTAGCATTTAGTTTTTCTAATTTTTCATTTTGCTTTCACTAAAATGCAAATGAATATGTACATAATACTTTTTATTTGTTTGTTTCAACTTAATTTCACGTCTCGCGGTTTGCTCTATCCGAATACGGAGGAAACTGTACTTCGAAGGTATCGAGGACTTCTCTTCAGCCGACCTCCAAAGCGAGTGAGTTACCCGAATCGCGTTTTGGCGCAATCGAATGAAAACAGTAAACTGGCCACAGACAAAAACGAGTGTCGTAAGTGTTTCGCTTTAGGCGTAATATACAAATTAAGCATTTCGTAGAATGTGGAGAGGAAGGTGTTTTAGAAAAAAGGCCGCTCGCTGGAAATGAAGATTCCATTCCTGATGATGTTCAGAAAAGAGTAGTCGGAGGAGCTGAAGTCAAACCACGCAACAGATATCCTTGGATGGCGTTGATTAAAGACAACGAAGAACAATTATGCGGAGGCGCGATTATAAATGATCGCTTTGTCTTAACCGCGGCACATTGCATCGACGCTTGTGAAGAATCATCAGGCTGTAAAGTGGTTCTCGGTGTCCACAATATCAGAGAAAGCAAAGGAGCTTACGACATCGACTCATTTATAAAACACGATGAGTACAGTTTATTCGAAAACGATATTGGCTTGATCAAACTAAAGAGACGAATTCGTTTCAATGAATCCATGAAGCCAATTTGCTTGCCCAAACAACAGTCACTGAGTGAGATTGTTCCTTACTCGGAAAATATTACAAGTGCTGGTTGGGGATTGACTTCGAAAGGAAGAGGTTCTGACGTTTTGATGGAGTTTGTAGGCGAAGATTGGCTGAAAGGCGATAGATCAAAGAGTAAATTTTGTAAAAACTTACTTTGCCTAAGACAAGTGAATGGCAGGTTTGAATCAGGAGACTCAGGAGGACCCGCATGGATAAAAATAGGAAAGAAGGATCATGTGGTCGGTGTGATTTCTCACTATCGATTGCATAGAATGCGTTTGACCAGAGTTGCATTAGTTGTCGATTGGATCATCGACAAAACGAGGGGTGCTTATTATTGCTATTAAATGTTGTTCGTTCATAAAATTTTTTTGCACTTAATTTTACAATTAATATTTTAATCAAACTTGTCAGCGAAACTCTCTTTTTAATTTTTATAATTCTTATAAAGTCCAATCAAAATATATTCAGCATTGTATCAATCTAAATGGTCGTATTTCATTTCGGGTAATAAGACTTTTCTCTAAGAAAAAATTTTGATTTTATTCTAGAAAGGGAGAACAGTTACGAATAAATTTGAAGTAATTTTGCTAAAATTTTTTAAATCAAAAAAAGTGGCCTAAAATTTAATCTGAGCATTTTTGTTGATTAGAAAAATTTGAAACACACTTTTAAAATCCTTCTTTGCTGAATATTAAAGAAAAATATTTTCTCCACTGGTTTTTTCAACTTTTTTATTTCTCGCTAAAACGTTGGTTAAAATATTTTTGACTTTGTTAAATCACAACTTTAATAAACTTCTGTCGACTGCATTGAAATCAATTATTTTTAATCGAAATTAGATCATTCTTCTTCGATCGTATATCTTAAATTTCATGATGAACCACAAGATGAACGATCACAACTATTTGAACTTTATTTGTGATATTTGAACTACCGGATGAAAAATAATTATAAGTGACTACTTGCCATAACCATGTCATGTAACATTTTTGGCGGATTCACAGGAAACGTCGGGATTTATTTTCCTCTAAATTTTTTTTATCGAGTTCTGATATAATCCTTATCTTGTTTTAGATATCAAAAAGCTAATTTTGTTTTACTTTAAAATTTAATTTCACACAAAATTCGCTTGCACAAAAAACGATATTATTAAATATTGACCAATTATACCTACGCGACCACTAACGCGACGTTAAGTTTGGTTAATTTTTAGTTAACTAAGTTTTATGAAACTTAGAAAATTAGAAATGAACATCCTCCATTCGACAATAATTTTTTACACTTTATGACTGTAAAAGAAACAAGAGTAGTTTATTTGATAAATACACATCGTATGAGAATAAAATTGAGTGAGAAAAACACTTAAATTCATTGCTTCAAAATCTTTAATCATTTTCCAAGAGATATAAGAGCAAATGTATTTAATTACTTTTTTAAACCATTGTGAAAAGTCATTTATTTGTAATTAACTTAGGAATACAACTTGTTATGCATTTCCTTTTAAAAATAATTTCAAATTCAAGTTCTTAGGAGATTATTTAAATAAGAGGTTAGATTGGAGATTTCAAATATCAAACGTGAGGAAAAAAGCAAATATTGGGTTATTTTCTCTCAAAATGTTGAAAAGAATAACAAATGAACACAAGGTTTATAGGCACTTTATATTGAGGTAGCCGAATCTTACTACTCTAGTGTTTAACTGGATTCCTCAATTGAAAAGAGTTGATGTTAAACTTTCAATTTCAATTTCAAAATAAAAAATTAATAAAAATAAAAAAAAATTCAAAAAAGCTTCTCGAATAATACGAAATAATGTTGACATTTTTTTCAATTAAACTAATGAAAAAGAAGAAGAACAAAGAACAACTAGTAGAGGAACATTCAGAAGATTATTGCCAATGAATGTAGGCGAAAGCAATTCAAAATAGCAATGTCAGATGGATTACGAAACTATGATTTGAATTCTTAATTACAAACAATTGAATACTTTTATGCAAAAAGGGATATCGACTTTCTTTAAATAACTCGCGATTTCTTCAATCAAATTAAATGATTTTAAAATATTGTAACGTCCGAGTCTCGAAGACCAAATAATCTTAGTTCAGACACAAAACTTAAAGTTGAAAAACTTTATTTTTAGAGAGTAGCGGTGAACATGAGTAGAGAAAAGGC
>NCKU01003922.1:0-13606 GCA_003675995.1 Dinothrombium tinctorium | reverse complement strand
TTTATAATCTGCCCCATTTGATCATCTTATTATTTAAGTTCTTGATGACTTCAAAAATGGATGAATTATGAGTTATGAAATAATATATAGTCATTATGGTGTTAGATTTTGAAGCTCTCGCATGTAATAAATCAAATATTTTAAAGTTCTCGTTTGCTTCGTTTTCACTATTACAAAGAATTTTGAGATTCATTTCGCGCTCTGAACACTTATTTTGAGTTTTATTTTTAATAAGATCTCAATTAATAAACCATGAACTGTAATATTTAAACAAATTCCCTAGTTTTAACATGTTGAATGTTTGTAATTTCAAATTTCTTACTACAGCGCATATTTTCAAATGAAATTGGCCAATGAAAATTTAAAGACATTTTTAAATAAATTATATATTAAATTATTTTGTTACGACAAATATGAAAAAAGATTAACGTATTGATGAAGAAGCTTGCTTAGTCATAAATATATTAAAAGATTAAATTTAACTTTTTTGGGTGCACCGAATACACCAATTTAAAAAAATTCTAGATTTTTACGGGACGAATGTTAACATTTTCCGGCGAAAAGTGAAAACACTCTCACGTCAGTTCAGTTTTAACTTAACAACTGACCTGACAAGGGCTGACTGTAACACAGCCGAAACGTAGTCATGAAAAGTTTGTGTGCAACATCGTCATCGTAAGTGCGAAAAAACTTTTATACTTCTTCTATAGAATATATTGAATTACCCTTAATTTGGCACTTTTTTACTACTTCGGTTGCCTTATTGAATTCTTTCCAAAATTTGATGTTCTCTTTGTTTAGCATATCGACTATGTGGCAAGCACATTAATTCTTACCGTTTGCATCCTAAGTGCTATTTGAGCTGCTCTCAAACTCGCCAAAAAGCCGACATTACGTGCGTCATTCCGCATAGTTCTCAATATTTCTTCCTGGATTTCATTAGGAGTCATGTGTGAGAGTTTCACTTTAAAAATGAATTATTTATATATAAATATATGTATTAGAATTTAAAATAGGTTTTAAAGTTTTAAGATGACTTTGTTCTCTGCATTTCCACAAGGTTTAAAATAGCGAGATAAAAGCGTAAACCATTTCCATTTGCATTTATCATGCTAAAATTTAATTTTTTAAATATTCATCTGAAAAATTGTAATGTTTTCAGAGAGACTTATTGGATTGCATAAAGTTTTCAGGTTTAAAATCATAATATTGAAATGCTAGATAAATAGACAACGCGTATTTTCATTATTTTATTGACCGGACTTTAGAGCATTGCTCTTCTGACTATAATTGAGGAAAAATTTTTGTTTCGATAAACTTAAGAACAAGTTGATTCAAGCTCTCAAATTTTCTCAATTTTTGAGAAAAATAGGATTTTGTGCTTTTTAGTGGTCCACATGATCGATCGCGTACAAATGTTCGCACAATGACTTGCTCAAATGATCCAAAATTATTTCAAATTTTATAAAGCTTCTTTATAATCACTTTCAAAAGCCTTTCTTAAACATTACTTAATCATTTCAACGACGCTAAAAAAGCAGCTGCATTTATGTTTTTCAATGTTAGATAATCACCTTAAAAGTTTTAATTTCTATTTAATTAGCTTTAAAAATGAAATAAGCGAATACTTTCTTAAATTTAAGAAATTTTAATTCCAGTTTAGCATTTTGAGTGCTGCTTGATTTTTCTAAAATAAATTGAAGAGTTCAAACTTAATTGAAATTATTTATTTTCAGTGCACGATATATAATTGGGAAAACAAAATAGCGAACAAATTTAGTGCGCTGCTCATTCATTAAAGTAATGCCCTATTCTGAGAAGGATTTGAACGCTCGTTATTTTTCAACTAAATAGTAGCGCATTAGCTTCCAAATCTAGATTTACTCTCTCAGCTTATCGTTTTCACCTTTTTTTCGAATTAAATGAGCATTTTTGAAATTGATCAAAATTTGTAAACATCGTTCGGTTCAATCTATAGCCGTGACGATGGAATATTTAATTTCCGATTTTTGATTTCCTCACATTCTCAAAATTTTTTTTTGCTTCTAGCTTTGGTTAGTGAAAATGACGCTGGCTCACTTTCCTGCGAGTTGCTTATTAATGTTGTTTAAAAAATTTATCGATTTATTACATTACTAAAAGAGCGATATTCTCGCCACTTTCATATTGAAATTCATTTAATATTTGATGCTATTTGCAGATATTTAATTTAAAGATTGCGTTTTTCATTTTCCGTCGACCTTTTGCTTTTTTTCACTTATATACAAAAGTAAAACTCTTGAAAATTTAACGAAATCAAAGCACGTTTGCGATAAAGTCTGAAAAACGATTTATCGAATGTTTACTAAATTTAATGTGCATTTTGAGTGAATATTAAACGCTGATTACGCATTCGAAAGTTGATGCTGAAAAGCACGAGAATTTCGTTTCTAGAAATGAAATGAAAGGCGAAAATCAATGAAACTGTTTCGCCGCGTTCGTTTCACGTCGTCGATTAGTTCAGCGAATACGTTCAGGCCTACGGGTTTAAACGAATAAATTATACAAGAGTAAATTATGCATCATTAGCCTTAATTTGTTCATTAAAAGCTTTCAACACATTTTTCGTTCTCAAAAATGCGCAAAAATAGAGCAAAATTCGATATACGAAAACGCATCGAGAAAGTGAAGCTTCGAGTGGCGAGAAGTGAAAATCAATAGTAAAAATATTTTATTTATCAATACACATTAATCGTGAGTATACAACGAACACAATGATTTTTTTTAAAAGAACAAATTGATGGAAGGTATTTGCGTTAAAAAAAGAGAAGAAAACGGTTGCGACGATCGAAGATAGCTTTGCTTTACGCTGGTGTGGTTGGTGTTTATTGTTGTTTCACGAACTTATCACAGCGAAATGAGAAAAAGTGGAATGAAAACAATTATAAACGAAAGAGTAGTTAATACTAGTTAAGTGCGTTAATTTATCATCTTTTCACAAATTACAGAAACGAGAAAAAGTAGATGGAGGCGAATTGTTTTTTTTTCATCGTTTTGAATGAAAAATTTGGTCGCTTTTTTTGCTGTTCTTGTTAATTGAATAAATTTTCAACGAAAAAGGCGTTGCTAATTACACGATAATATATTTAATGTAATCATGTAATTTAAATACATTTTAATTTATCGTAATCGTTAAATTTATGCTCGATAAAAAGTTCTTTCTACTCGCCACGCAAACAAAGAGAGAGAAGAGTGAAACCAAGGCACACATGACGAGCGAGTTTAGTCTCTCAGCATCTCTCGCGTAAAATCATTTGAAAAAATCTTCATTAATCATCAAACCGGTGTCGTCTTTAATTGTCAAATGTCACTCGAAATCGATTTAAAATGCTGCTCTGTTAATTCGGATGAATCAATCATATTGACCGCATTTATTTTCGATTCGTTAATTTGCGGCAGTTGAAGCGTGTTCACGCCGTGATGCTGATAATTTCGGCTATGCGGTAAACCGAAGTGAACCGTACCCGTTGTTGTTACCTTTTGTGTGCTGGCGTAGCCGAGTGATGGACTGATGGATTGTTGATTAACCCATTGCTGAACCACGATCGGAGATGTTTGACCGGTGATTGTTGTCAGATCGTTAGGCAGTTCGCCGCCTTTTGTTTCGGCGTACGAATTATTTTCCAAAAATAAACGTGGCGAACTTAAGCTCGAGTTTTTCATTAAACTCAGCTCGTCGACGTTGTTTTTAACGTTTGATTCCTGTCGAAAGAGCGCAAAAGTAAATGGAGATCTCGCCATTGAACCGAGCATTGAACAGTGAATTAAACAAACCTGATAAGCATTGCGCGACAACGCGGCTGATGCAGCCTTATTCTTCGCCCGTTCTTTGTCTCTCTGGTAGAAAATACCAGCGAAAACGAGCACATTAAGTAAAAGCAGTGAACACCCGATAGCAATTGTCACACTTAATGCAGTCGAGTAATTCGTTTGTGGAGTCACAGCGATTGCAGAAGAGTTTATGTTATTATTGTTCGCACTCGCATCTAAGGCACTTTGTTGATGAGAGTGGTCCTGGCCACTGCTCGACGCACCCGTCGGCACACTTGTTGTCGACACCGTTTTTGTCGCATTGAATGCACCATTTAATTCTCCATCCGACGATTGAGGCGCGTTTATTTGATAACTGCTCGACTGCGTCGTTAAATACTTATTCAAGTACATTGAGCTCGTCATCACTCCCTTGTCGCGAACAACACCATCGTATGAATTGATCGCATCGTGATCGTGTAGCAAATGATGCTCTGGAGACGATGGTCCCGGTACATGCAGTCGCGGTATCAGATTGACCCAATAAGATAAACGATGAGCGTGATAATGGTCTCTCACTTTCGGTTTCATCGCTGTCGCGAGGATTGTGACACATTTCAATATCGAGGCTCAATTAAGCAGCACTTACTTATGGACAAATATTGTTGCTGTTGCTCTTCATATTGTGGCCAGACAATTTTCTCGAACCTATCTCTCGATTTTCCGCCGCTTTTGTCGCTTTTATCGCCTTTATCGCCCTTTTCGCTCTGCTCACTGCCCGCCACTGGATTCGGATCGCTTTGTTTTTCATCGCATCAAATTAGAGCGATAATTAGTTTGCGTGTAATTAACTCGCGAATGTGATATGTGCGCTCAAAATGGAAATCAATGAAACAAATAAAACGCGCGAAGTGTCGATTCGATTTGTTGCGAGAGTGCGAAAAGCGATGCAAATGCGAGCGAGTGTATACAGTGATTATGTGTGAAAAGCTTTTTTTCGAACGCGAAGCGAAAGCGGAGTTGGAAAAGCAAAGCGAGAAAAGAATGGAGAGAGATGGAGAGATGGAAGAAACTTTTCACTCGCATTTCGATCGACACATGAAAATAGAAGTCGAATGCGGCGAAACGCTTGAATCGATATTTTATAGTGGCGCAAAGTTTACTCTACATCCGTAATACGTACCCGTGTTTAACGAAATTACTCCAATAATTCATAACGGCTTCTGACAAAGAAGACTCTTGACGGGTGAATGTTTTACTAAAAAAGCCCAACTGCATTCCGTTGACTAATGGAGCCCCGAGAACATACAGTAAATCTTCGCCGTGTATGCAGCCTGTAAAAAGTGTCGAAATGGGCTTTTAAATGACGAGATTAGAGAGGATCACATGCATTTGTTGTATTTGCAAAACTTTGCTTTCGCTGCAAAAATAAATTTGTATTCAGCGATTACAGCGAAGTGGACAAGAAAATATCTTCGCTAAATTCAATTTTAAAAAGGATTTCGAATGTAAAGAAAAGAAAAATTTTATCGCGACTTTACCCAATTTGGACGGATAATCGCCCTCTTCGGTAGCATAAAGAAACGCATAAAGAAATGTGTTTCGCTTTCTTCTCGAATGGAAAAGGGCAGCTCTGATCAAAGGACCGACAATGGTCGCATCGCCGATCGCATCGACCAACGAGTCGAATATTGTGCTCGGATGAAGCGCTGATCGACTCCAATCAGTGTACTCGTTGCCAATCGTCAGATAAATCTCCTATTAAGTGTATTGCAAAGAAGAGACAGGAAATCGAAATCAACATCAAATGTGAAAAGTGATCGCGAAAAAAAACAAAAATTGACTGCTCATGGCGAGCGTCATTGGGTACAGGCGACCCACTTTACAAAAGAAATGATACTTCTTAACGTGAAAAGATACTCACTTGTAAATGAAAAGTGAACAAATTGCGAACCAAAGTTCGCAAGATTCGATCTCTGCGTGAAGGATCGATACCGTGGCGTTCGTCGTAAGAAGTAAATTGACGGTATGATTCCACTTTAGTGACTCCAAGTAGCAGATCGTAATTTCCATATAGCGAACCGCTGTCTGCCATTAACAGAGTTGGGTCGTTCGGTACTACGACTCCATCAACTGTCGGTCCGAAGCCGGTCAAATGAGTGGCAACTCTGAAATCAACCGCTTGCAGCTCTTTCACTGTTTTCGAGCGTAAGCAGTCGACTATTGGCGAGTTTCGTTCCCAGACATCTGGACAACCAATGCTTTTCGCTAATTGCTTGCTGTACTTTATCGAGTCGCTGGCCATTGCCCACGGACTGAGTGCCGAGCCACTCTGCATGATTGCGCGATGAAAAAGGCCTTTTCGAAACGCAACGAAAGCGAAAATTAAATTTAAATTGATTATCGCCGCAGCCCGAATATCATGCAATTATAGCGCGAATTGTATGATAGATTGATACAGCAGTGCGAAGCGAAAAGTTATCTAATTTATTCGTTCTCTTCTTTCTCCGGCGAGCGTAATTCGATTAAAGGTAGAGTTTCTAAACGCGAGCGTTTTTAAAGTGCAGCTATTTAATAAATGATGCTACGTTGAAACGCGTCTTTTTTCATTTATTTATGATTTTTCAATAAATCCGAGAGCTTAAAAGTGGAGCCGCGCTTTTCGCAATAATTTAACCTGCTTTTGACTCGAAATCAATCACGTAATGAAAGCGAAAAAAAGCACATTAATGTTAACTAATAGTTATTGATGCTGATCGCAGTAGCCTTTCGATTGCAGGTTACAATGCACTTTGTCTTCGCCGTTGTTTCATTTTTAAAAGACCACCTCTTCGTACGAAATGCTTAAATGCAATTGTACTCGAACGCTGAACACCATTATTAATCATATAAAGATGACTTAAAAGCAATTTATTGACTCAAATAAGAAACTTCCTCTTCTTGCCGGCGACAGTTATGGATTTTCTCATTTATTCGGTGATTGATTTCGCAGTAAGAGAGCGCGTATAACGTTCTCTCTTTTGCTCTCTTCGCTCCGCTCTCGTCTTACTCTCGATTTCTCGATTTTTTCGATATCAGTGTCAAAGCAAGCAAATACGCGGAAAGCGAGCATATTTCGCGAATCCATCGTTTGTAAAGCGAATTTATTTTGATCGCGCGCGTTTTGTAACGAACGCAACCAGCGCGGCTTTACCTTTGGCCATCGGTGAAAGCATCAGTAAATTGACGCACGCCGCCCCATACCCTTGACCCATAATGGTAACATTGCTCGCATCGCCGCCGAACTCGACGATGTTCTCTTGTATCCAGTGCAGAGCCGCGACTTGATCCATGAGACCGAAGTTGCCCCTCGAAATACCGTTTAAAGCTGGCAAGAATCCTGTTAAGAAGAAAGAAATAAATCATTTATTTCAACTTTACGCTCGACGCGTAAGAGAAGAACGCTGCTGGAAAGCGAGACACAATTGCGTACGAGGAATACAAGAGAAACTTTTTTCATCCTCTTTGTCTTCTCCACACACGCCATTAATGAGTTATGAATGGGTCGCTGGTTGATGTCGTGATTGCGACAACAAGCAAATACACAGACACTTCTTACTTTCAATTTCAGCTTTCGGGAATTAACTTCATTCGCTTCTCTGACAATTCACTCGCAGCCTTCTTTCTTTTCAGAGCCTGAATAGATTAACGTGTTAATGTTTAATTAAACGAAACTTGGCTTCTAATTAGACGCTTGCGAGAGGCACGAACACTCATCGCCTACAGAGAGACACTCTTTTCGCTTCTGTTTCTTACTTTCTTCTCTGTTCACTTCAGTTTTTGTCTTCACTTCTGTGATTTTCAAATAAATTCTTAACGCACACTTTTCTTCGTTTTCTTTGTCACCACTGTTTTTATCTGAATACACAAAGTACGTGCATTGATTTTAAACAGTTTCCTTTTTTTGCAAAACAGCGGAAGTAAAAAATTTTGTCCATATTTTTGGCTTTCAACAAAAAGCGAATATTAAATGCGAGCTGATTTATGATAAAAAAATGACATGAAAGAGTATTAAAATATTCTGTATAGGAAAAGTATTCAAATCTTTTCATTTTGCATGCACTTATCAGAAGCTGCTCTTTGATTAATGGCAAGAAAAAACAAAATCAGAAGATATTGGCTTCTCTTAAAATGCTTATCTTTTGATCGCTAATGAAATTCATTTCTCTGTATTATTCAAATTTTCAACATAATTTTCAATTAAATTAATTTTTTTTTAAATAAAATATTAATATTAGTTAAATTCTTAAAAAATTAATTTAAATTTTTATTTATTAATAGATAAAAGAGTTTCTTTATTAATGACATAAATTTACATCTTTTATATTTTCTTCTACAACTTCTGTTTGGAGGTGTACAAAGGTCCGACATTGCAGGCATCTTTCACCATATTTCTTCATTAATCTTTTATTGGAATTACGAAGTAAATTTTATTCAAAACATTTTATAATTTTGATTTTCAATATTTTCTAATAGTGAGTGAAGAATATTTCGAAAAAAAAATTAAATCTAGAACAATTGCAATTAACATAAGACTTCAGCAACTTCTGGTCTGTGTACTACCGTTTCAAAATAAAATGTTTTGATCATCGAAAGTGAGCTTAACTGCAAAGCATCTTTAACGAGACGTTTAATTCATCTTGTGCTTTGCAGTTAAGCTCACTTATCGATTATCGAAACTTTTTATTTTGAATCCGGAGTACAGCTAATTAAAAAAAACTTAAGATGCTCAGTTTTCTTGAAATGACTTTCACAAACATTATTAAGCTTTTGCTATATAAGCACTATAAGAAAGCTGAGTACCTGCGCTCATTTTTTTGAATCAGCTGTAGAACTTTTATTTTTGTTTTTTGTAAAAGTAAAAATTCAAATTTAAGATACAGTTGAATGCGCATATGCACAATTCATAAAAAATTTTCTTTGTGGAATGTGGGAACAGTTTGATCATATTACGAGAATTTATGAGCAATCAGAAATTTTGACATTTTAATGAATGAATTGGGGAATTATGATGCATGACAGTGACAGCTATTATCTGTATCATTTTTAATAGGGTTTCAGATGTAAAGCTGATTTGCTATATTTCATGCCATTTAAGATAATATTTTTCACATAAGAAAGAATTCAAGAAATACTGAAATTCGATTATCTTAAACAGACAATTTCTTTGCTTGTTAAGAAAATTTTTAAAAGTAACTCCGTTCTTCTTCTTCCCTTTTTAATTCTGAAGTCTTACCATCGAAGTTAATAAAAAGTTCAAATTTTTACATTGTAATTCACACTTTAAATTATATAAAATATTTTGGCGTACACGTTTGCCACAAAACCGTTCAAATCAGCAATAGTCATCGTGCAAAAAGTTTTGCGAGCAAATGTTCGTTCTTTTCCCTTTGCAGCTGCAGCAAAAGGTGACTATTTCGGCTATCGCCAATGCGATAGCAATACTTGTGCATAAAAACACTGTGCTTAATGTACTTTAGCGCCTTTTGCTAAACATTCATATGTTCACAACTTTAATTGTCGTACAACCGCTTGCCTAACTTAATATGTCTCTCACTAGTATTCTCGTTACTTCCTCCATTTTGTCGAACTTATTAATTTGTGTATATCTCGTAACAATCGCATTTTTGTATTTGTGTTATTTGTAAATAATATAAACTCGATTTAACCACAAAAAAATGAAAATCGAATCTCAATTCTTGTGTGACGCTAAGGACCAAGTCGTCACAATATAACGGCAAAATTTATAATAAAAATAATAAAATTTAGATTAATAATGTTCCAAGTAAGTTTCATTTCTTAAATCAGCAGATAATTCATTAAAAATTTTGATAACAAAAGTAAAAAGTCATTTTCACTTACTTTCAAAATTTAACTTAATTTGATTTCTGAGGAAGGATGGCTTCGATTTCTTGATCACTTCTCGCGTGCAAATGATCGTGCCATATAAGTGTAACATCTCTTCCGTTTATTTTGATTTTGAAAATTATTTTTAAATATTTAATCCCCTCTTTAATTGAATGTTCTACGATATCCTTCTTAGATAAAACAAAGATGCTATTAAGAGAATATTAAATAACTTTTTTGCATTTAATCGCTTTCTAGCAGATTTTCAATAGTGTCTCTTGCATGAGTACATTAATAGACTAAATCCAAATTTTAAACACATCAACTTGCTTTTACAATAAAAATTTGACGCCCAACTTTGGGCGAAAAGGTCATTTTTGCGCTTAAATTCAACGAGAAATGGATCTCTAAAAAGATTTTTATTTACTAATTTATGTTTTTTAAACATTTGTGAATATTATTTATGACAGTTTTTTGTTTCTATTTCAATTTATGGTTTAAAAAACTAACATTCTAACCGCTTTAAGCTTTTAAAGTCGTTGTTTTGATTAACCTTCCTTCAACAAAACTTATCTTTAAAATTTTTCAAAATTCGAAATCTAGCATGATTTTTATGTAAAATGTGATGTAATTTATTTGAATTTTTACTTATAAATTCACCAAAAAATAAAGCGAATCATAATTTTCACTTAAAGATAAAATACTTTGCTTCTAATAATTTTTGCTTGTATTAAGTTAGGTAATAAACTTACTTAATAAACTTAACTTGAAATAGATAATTAGATTTTTTGACGAGCTGAATGCATATAATGTAACAAAAATTTTTTCTTCTCCAGAAACGTTGAAAAAATCTTTTCAATAAAAAAGGAACATTGATGAGGTCAGTGTTGATGTTTTCAAGTTTCTTTTTTTGAGTTTATTATAATATTTAAATAAAATTTAAAAAAGAATTTACTTTAAATCGAAATTTCAAATATTTTTATACTTTTGTAGTTTTTATGTAAAATTCCATGATTTACGAGCGAATGTTTGTTCACCGTAAATTATATTTGTTGAACAAATCTTTTGTTTAATCTTACAATAAAGTAAATTAAATTAAGTTTAATTTTTTGACGAAAATTGCTTCGAGATTCTTAATATAAAAATTATTTAGAGAGAATCAGTTTGATTCGACTCAAAAAAAAGTTTGCAGATTAAAATTAATTATTTTTCATAATTTTTATTTTGAACAATGAAAAAATTTGTATTCTCACTTCGAAATCGCGACGAACATTGATTTGCAATGCAATTAAGTGGATAAAAATTTCATATTTTTTTCAATGTTATCGCCGTGATTGATTAAATTTTTGTCTTCAGCGTATAACTAGTCCAATCTTTCACAATCTCAATTTTTTTTCTCACTGCCAACGTCTTTCAAACACAATGTCAATTTTTTTGTTTTGTATATTATTAATTGCAATCTCAAAAATGATAAAATGTTGATTTCTTAGAGCTTTATATTTGATTATTTACTTTTTTATAATCAATTCTTTTGTCTCTATGTAAATCGTATTAGACGTATAAATCAATAAAGTGATAGCAATCTCGGAGTAATAAAGAATTTCTGAATACACTTTTTTCGTTTATGAGATAATCACGATAATAGGCATAAAGAAACAAGACGTTGTTAGCTCTAAAAGCTTTTATTGAATGATTTATTTAGTTATTTTTGTAGGAAGTAAACAGAACATTTTCTCCTAGCTTAGTTTTCCAACCATTCGTCCTACTCAATAACTTGTGACAAATGTGCTGACCGATTTTTTGTTGAATGTTTGTACATTCTGTTTTCTTAAAAAAGAAAGTACTTCTCTAAGCTTTAAAACTTTTTCTCTTTATTTCAAAATGAACAGAGTGTGCGACCGGGAAAGAAAAAAGTTTCTTACAGCGAAAAACGCATTCTACATTTATCAAGAATATCATACAAATGTGCATTTTTTGATTTATTTTAAAAATGTTTTAATTTAAAATCCAATAAATTTGTAAACAAGATAAAAAGGGAAATTTCTTTTAACATTTTTATATGGTTTGTTGATTTGAAGTAACTCTTTTCGAGTTTTTTTCTCGCAAACACAACTGAAAATCAACTATTGATTCATTTTCACACATATTTCAACAGTTTTAATTTCTGTCGCATCTGAGCACTATGTCACCAACATAAAAATAATTAAATTAAAACAAAAGAACGTTTTTGTGAAAATAAATCAAAATTAAGCATTTCTAGTGTGACATTTTATAATTTTATAGTGAATTATGCTTTTCTCTTAAAAACTTTCTGTCCCTAATAGTACACTAAAAAATCCAATTTTTACAGCTTCTATGGCGAAATATTTAAAATTAATATTTAAAACTTTATATTAGTAATGCTAAACCACTAAATTACTTAAGATTAAAGATATTTTATAATGAAAACTTAAATAGTTTTTTCCTCCGTATGATTTGGGAAATTGTATTTGAAAGGAGAGAAAATAAAAACGATTCTTTTATCGTTGAAATTGATTCTTTGCGAAAGAAAATACTAAATAAATACAAGTTTAGTGAGTATGACAGAAAAAAATATATTAACTTCAACGATCGAATCACTAAACTTGTTTTTTAAGCAAAAAATCTGCCACAAGAGCTTTCGAAAGCTTACAAAAAAGAAGCGCTAAAAATAATTTGCCCAGTAGTGACTCTTGATTAAGCATTTCTTGGTGCAATTTTTTTTACAATTTTCTTCAAATTAACGAAAACGTTTAGTTTTCAAAAGAGTGTTTCTAATAGTTTTTGAAAATAATTATGTTTTGCAAAAGATTTTCCGAAGTCGAAAAATTTCTTTGGGCTTTTCTGAGCTTTATTGTATCATAATTAAATATTTTTAATTAATTTTGAGTCTTGAAATCGAAATCTTGTTTGATTAATCCTGCAAAAGTGTGTTCTGATCTATATTTCGATCAAGCTTCTTTTAAAAATAATTTTAATTGCCATTCATTATCTATCGTGCTCTTCAAGTCACTTTCAAACTAATTGCTAACGTGAAGAATGTTTTGTTTTAATTTCACCAAGAATACTGTGCTTCTCAAACTATTTAAACATTAATTTGCTTTCTGTCAACTTGAAAATAAAATTAGCGCAAAAAAAGTTCGCACGAGAAGAAAGAAGTTCGTGATGAATACCATAGAGTCGCTGTCATTTAATATGATGGCGAAAAAAGCAAAAAGGAGCAAAAAATGACGTGTAAAGTTTACGATTAAATTCGAAAATTATGCAATAACATTAGCATTCGCATTCAAAGCAATATATGCTTTAAATGATGGAAGACAGTATATGTGACATTTTCATCTGAGCGAAGAGCAGAAAGTTGCCATTTTTTCGTCATATTAATTTGATTTTCAAAATTGAGGTTCAGCACAAAGAAAATTGAAGAAGTGAAAATGATGTGTACTTTGCTGCTTTACATTAAAAATTATGCGAAAAGCAATTTCTATTTTGAAAACTTTCATTGATTGTAAAACTGAAAACGATTTGAAAAATGTTAAAACGAGTGTTCAATTGCGATTTTTGAGCAAGAGGTATTATTTATTATTGGCCCTAAATTTTTGAACATATAAAAAAGTTTATGAGTGGTTAAAAAGAGTACAAAACTCATTAGAAACTCATGGGAAAAGATTTGAAAGAAAGTGAAAACGCATGTAATAAATCTTTTTAAAACAGAGAAAAGGTGAGAAAACTAACAGGGAATCTATTTTTTGTGCTCGTTCTCGATTTCAATGAAACTTGTTATGAAGATAGATCTTCATTAGTGTATTAAGAATTACCCCCATAATAGGTGCGAATTTTGCGCGTGAAGCGTTATTCGCGTGCAAACTTTAACATTAAGTCTAAGGCGAAATTTTTTGTTTTTTCGATTGCGGGC
>NCKU01003921.1:0-13610 GCA_003675995.1 Dinothrombium tinctorium | reverse complement strand
TCTTTCGATCCGCTCTTTCATCCCGTCACTACACTTTACAGCTTAACAACTCGCTGCATAAGCAACGAAAGTTTGATCGTTTCGAACAGCAAAAAATCAACTTCGAATAAAGAGGCTATTGGATGCAAATAAATAGATGAACATTAATTTTGAAGCGAAAAGAAGAGGCATTAAAGAGAACGGCAACAAGAGCAGATTGAAGCGAGAAAAAAAGATCGAAACGATTGATTGGACGAAGTAGAAGAAGAGAGCGCAGAACAATCTATCTTGCTCCATCTCAACTGTTTGTCCGCGTTTGAGTTTTAATGAATGTCGCTTGTAATGCCACTACCTTGTCGTAAAACTTTTTGCTCACTCTCCAGCTCTTTCCGCTTCTCCGGTCTTAGCTTCGCTTCTACTTCTCTCTTTTTATGCGATGTTCAATTGAAAAGCGAAACGAAACAAAAGCAAAAGCATGCTTTTAATTTAGCAGTGATTTGATGGCGAAAACAAATTGACGTCCAGAATAAGAGGAAGAGAAAGCGAAGAAAAAAGAGGAAAGCTATGGAAGAAGTAGAGCCTAGTGAGTGAAGGGATTGAAGAAAGCGAAATCACTTGTTTATTTGCTTATGTCGATTGTATGTCAAAGCGAACCGAAAATCTTTCGCCCAAAATCTCAATCGAATGTCAAAATGTGTGTGCGTTTTTTATTTCTCATTTTGTCAAATATTTGGGGTCGTTTTGTGTACAATTTTCGCAGCGAAAAAATGAAGCGAATTGTGTGCATCGTCGTATGAAGTGCGGAGAGTGAAGCTCGAGGCATTAATCTTTGCTTCTACATCGTCTCTCTCTGTATTTGCGCTTTCTTCGATCACTCTTTTTCAATCGCTCATATTTTGCCCGCTTTAAGAACAAATACAGCGTGCAGGTGAAGAATGTTTCGCAATTGCATTCTATTTCAACGCATTGTATACACTGAGCGTTTACAAAATTTTGCTGCTTCCTCCCTTTCTTTAAAATGCAAGCGTGAAAAATATTGTTTACAATTTTACGGAATTCGCTCTCATATTTTTGTCATTTCATATAAAATTCGAGCTCGATTACACCGCTATCAACTTGAACGATGTCAATTTCACTCGCGTTTCAACAGCAAATAGATATGAATTCAAAAATAATTGCGTTTTTGCGCTGTGCGAAATTACGCTCTAAAAACATGAGAAAATTTCATATTTCATTTTCGACGAGTAAGCTGAAAATGTTGAACTAAACAGAGAAAAATATGCATAAGATTGATGCGAGTGAACGGTGCATAAAAATGAAATGCAAATCAGTCTCTTTTCTTACGAGAGCGAGAAAGCGAAAAAAATAAATTGCATCGCGAAACGAAGACAAATAACGTTGTCTACAAAATTACGAATTCGATGCAAACCGATCGCTTCAAACTTATTTTCATATTTATATAATATATGCTTAATAATCATGACAATAATAACAAAATGCCAAAGTTTATACATAATTTGTGGCTGTTATACAACACACTGAGGCCAACTTTGCATTTTTACGCGCAATATTGTTCGAGACTGTAGTGATGAGGCGCTCGAAGAGATGTAACACATATTTAGCTATGCATGTTGCAGAGAAAATAAATCGTATTACGTCGAGAGCAACCAGAAACAAAATTTGCATGCATCATTCAATTATTACAACGATCTAAAGATGAAAACCACACAATAAGTAATGATGGAGAAATTCGGAAAAGAAGAAAGTTTAATCCTTCTTTTTTGTTGATGAACACGTTTTGAAATTTAAGATTATAAATCGATAATAAAACGTTTTCAGCGAAGTTTAATTTTTTACTTCTTAATATAAAGATTAATTACTTTCGGCGTGATAGAAAAATGACGGAAAATGAGCTTTTTTCTCTCGCTTGTCATCAGTAATTAAAGTTTGATTGCTTTTTTAAAGCTAATTTTGTGAAAAAGTGAGCGAAAAAAAGAGAAGGAAATGAAACTTAAGTTCACAAAGAAAATTACAGTAAACTAATAACAAGTAAAATGTATCGAAATATATTGGATATAACAGATGAGAGCAGCGGCAAAGCAAAAAAAATGAAATTTCTTCCGCAATCTTCTCGCGCTTTCATCTCGTCTCTCAGTTTCATCGCCTCGCTTTTTGTTCTTTTTTTTCGTGAGTAATCCTATCGTTTTATCGTTGAGTCCGAAAACAATATCGATTTCAACTCCAACTATAATGTAATCTATTTTTTCGTTTATTCAATCAAAACAAAAAAGTGAAACGAAGCTATTGTTTCATATCAAGCGAGTTGGTTCTCTCGCTGTTTTTCTGTTCAATTTTCTACTGCTTTCTGCCTCCCTCGCTGTCACCACTTGTCGCTCACTTTCTCTCACTCATTTCTAATGTCAATGTATTTGCGCGCTATTATCGAAAATATATTCAGACGTAAAAATGACGGCGAAATTTGATTCTCAGAACCGGAGCAAGAGCAAGAAACTGGCAATGCGGGGAGCGAAAGATTGAGAGAGAGAGAAAAGAAGAGAAAAAGAGAATGGAAGCAAAAACAGTTTAGCACGAAAAAGAGAAAGAGGATCACATGTTTTTGACATATTTCTTATTAATAGTTTGTCAAAACGTTATAAACATTGACGAAAACTGTATTAAATGCATGTTAACTTTCGCTACTTTTTTTCAAGAATTGATCAAATGCCTTTTATCATTTGCAACAAAGATTAAGCTATCGTTGTTCTTATAACCAATCTTTTTTGTTCGTGAACACGCTGCAAATTAATCATTTACGGCTAATAGATATTACGTTTTGTTCTTTGCTTAGCTTGTAGATCAAAAAGAACAGCGAAAAAAATGACGACGAAAAACTTAAACTCAAAGTTTTAATTAAAGCGCATAGCAGCGCAATGTCGTGAACGCAAGTCGCCTCGGTTTGTCTGCGTTCGCATACTGCCAATTTCTACGATGAAAAAAGAGAAATGTGTCCAACAATATACATAGGCGTTTGGTACGCGTTTGTGCGCGAAAACATCGCTCTCGCATTCTCACTCACTCACACACTCTCCATCTCTTTCGTTGTTTAATTAAATGCTGTCTTTTGAATAAAAGACGAAGATTTATGCTTTTTTTGCTTGTATTACACACATTTTCGCTTTCGATCATTTTGCCTTGTGCTTCTTCACGTTGTTTGATCGCTGCAACAACACGACCAAATGAGGCTATGTTTCACATTTCAAATTTAGACAGAGAGTGAAAGCGAGAAATGAAAGCGGAAAATAGCTGAGCGAAGCATTTTACTCTGATCGCAAAGCGCTTAATTTACACACTCGCACTTGTTGCTTCAATAAATTCACTGATTTCGAAACAAACGCATTTCGAGAACACACACAACAGAGCAAACAACTTGCGCTGCTTAGTGTACAAAAGCAATTGAGCAAAACTTCGATCAATGTAGCGGTTCATTTGAAATATAAAATCATATAAATTATATTTGAGAAGATGTGAACCAGAAAAGAGGTAACCGGAAAATACGAAACCAGAAACGCTGAGCCTTGAAAGCGTACTTCGCCTGAATGCACGTCATTGCGAGGAGAGAGAGAGAAAGAGAGAGATAAGGGAGAGCGCGAGAGAGCAATCCTCAAGGCTAGCGTTCACTAAATTATCAGCAGCGATGACGTTTCACGTTTTTTTAATTTTATTTTTTACTATTTAACTTGCACATAAAACCGGCGTGCATTTCATTTTATCATCGCGAACCACTCACTCACTGATCACATGAACAGTGCGTGTACTCAGCTACAAACGCAGCGTTGAAAAAGCGCCGTATTGCTTAACAAAAGCGAATAGCACTTACGTATGAATTTTTGACAGTCGTAGCAGCTTTGCCAACAACGTAAACACATCGAAGGCCATCGTTTCGGGTTCGCCCATTCTGTCCGTTCCTTTCTCTTTTCGCTCTCTCGCTCGCTGCGTTTATCTCTCTTCGCCTGATTCGCGGTTCTGTCCCACATTTTTTGTGCGCTTATTTGAGTCTCTCTTTTTCGCATTTTACTTTTCAACAATTATATAAAACACTCGAAACAACACACGTATTTCACTTCCATATTGTGTATACATCGAACAAACACTCAAACAAACAGTTCTGTTAAAAAACAAATCCAACCGAAGTCAACTTTTTATTCGTTTTGTATTCAAAAATAAATGAGTGTTCGAAAAAAATGGTGTCCGCTTCGAGAAATTCACATGTTTTCGAACACTTTCGAATTCTCGTAAACAATCGTCAAAAGAAGGCGTTCTTTCGCATTGATTACGTATTATGTGTTTGTGAATCCGCTAATTTTCGGTAACCAAAATGCATTTGTAAAAAAATTTTAAACCGCCGGTTTCCTGCTTCTAAACTTTTCGAGCGTTTAACTCATTTTTACTTTGTGCGTCAAGTTTTGCGAACTTAAACTGATCAAATTCTGATCGAAAGTTTTACAATAAAAATGAGAATTGAATTGATCTAGATTTGTTCGAAAAAAGTGAATTAAATTAAATCGAAATAAAAGAAAACACGAGATTCAAGCAAGAGGCAAAAACACTAAATATTGAGTTTTTGTTGTGTTTTTTCTCTCCGCTTTCTAACGAGCTTTTCACGTGCTCAAAGAGTGAACATTGAGTGCTTTGCGAGTAAAACGACTACGACTGCCTTTCATTTATATAAATACTATATGTGTTTTAAAAATGATCATATTTTCGCAGTAAACTTTTCGTGAACACCGTGAAATACTGCGAACGAATGCAGCATTTGTGCCTTCACACTTCATTTATTCGTGCCTTTCTTTATTTCTCTTTTTGCAATTGAAAGTTACCATTTTTCTCGTCTTTTCGCTCAAAATGTGGATCGAGAAAAAGCTGAACTCGGTTTCGTTGGATTCACTGCTTTACAAATGCGTTAAGAAATGCTGCGAACAGCACTCGCCGTCCGAAGCAAGCCAACATTGTCCGAATGGTAAGCAACTGATTTCCTTTGTCAATACGAACGCCGCGCTCACTAATCGACCCTTGCTGACCACTGGCGATGCTTTCAAGCTTCCGCTTCACATTCGCCAAGAAGTGGTCGATTACTTGGTCCGCGAACGGGTCGCGGTCAACGCTACTTTTCTATGCGATTTGTTACGCGAGGGTGGCGTGCACGAATTAGATCTATGGACTCTGGCCGAAGTGAACGATTACAACGCGAACGATATGTCGATTATTTTGAATACTTTAGCTGAAAACACAAGCAATTTGAAGGAACTATCGATCGGCGGTTCGTGGATTTACAATTCACGTCTGGTAAACGGTGCATTACAGCGGCTTCTTTCAGCGCTGTCCTCCTCGAAATTAACCTCACTGCGGATACAACAAACGTCGTTGCAGCAACTGTTGACCATTCTCGAGTCGTGTCCGAATTTGAAACGTTTGATCATTTCGCAACCGTCGTTCAGCGACAAGGACGTGTTCACCATCGAGGAACAGCTGCAAACACAATCGAGTTTGCAGTTCGCGTCCATTCGTCGCTCGTTGCGTGAATTGCACATTCCGTCTTCAATACGAAAAGGTGGCTTATTTAAATTACTGCATTTATTTCCCAACATTCAATGGCTAAAATGTGCACGCTTTGAATGGCTTCTGGATGCACTCGTCGACGACATTGGATCACCAATATTGCCGGCAAGCGATGAGCACTATTCGGTTTTACGGACTCTAAATCGTTTACGTGGTTTAACCATCACACATCCGCTTTCGCGGAACTCAGTCCTCCGTATTGTTGCATGCTGTCCGATGGTCGAAGAGTTGAGTCTAGAGGTTCAGGACGGTATGCAGCTCAATCCGATCGTTCAATTGTCGCATTTGAAGAAGTTGCATTTTCACAATTCACCAAATTTGTCCACTTCGTTCATTGAACAAGTGATTCCAGTTTTGCAAAAGATTGGCTTTAATCTTGACTCATTATCGGTGGAGCAATTCGACGTAGTCGATTTAAAAGATTTGGCATATCTGTGTCCAAATTTGAAATCACTTTCTGCTCAATGGTTTACTATTATCGGTTGCAATCATTCTTCACAACAATTTCTCACGCGAGCTGAACGTGAAGCGGTTCGAAATCGTTTCGCTAATCTTCGACACATCCGCCTTCGACCACGGGTCGAAGGTACCGTGCATCCGGAGTGTGTGAAATTCGTTTTGGGTCGGGCACACTTGATCGAAGATATCGAGCTTTATTGCTGTCATAATTTAAATGACACTCACATTCAACAATTGAAAGCGACCAATCATTTCAAAAAATTAAAATCGTTCATTCTGCGACATGGTCATTCAGTGACCAAAAAAGCTATTCGCCATTTGACCTTTCATTCCAGCTGTTTGCAATACATCGATTGTGGCCGCCCGACATTGTCGAAAGCGGAACTGGTACCGAACGATGATGAAGACGGAGATGGAAATGGAAATGCAGATGATGAGGATGATGACGATAATGGCGATTTCGACAACGAAAATTTTGACAACGAATTCTAACTATGCAAATATATTTTGTTATAAAGTTTAAGCTTTTTTGTATAACGAGAAACAAAATTTACCAAATGTCTTTCCAGTCTATTTAAACCCAGTGAAGAAGAGTAAGATTAAGCGAAGGATTAAATATTATGTAGCGCCTTATTTAATATTGAATAAAATGAAAAGATGTGCGAGAATAAATCTTAAATGGCCTGTGTAAAAGTGATTCGCGTGTGAAGAAGTGCAATGCGACGAATGTACGAACGAACGATGAACTAAACGAGGTGAAAAGAGTGAAGTGCATGGAATAGAAATAGAACGAAAAAAGCGTTTTCCATAAATAATAAATCACATGTGTTTTTCAATGGCGAGGAAAGTCGCGAACGAGGTATTCCTCGCGAGCACTCGACCTTCGACTCTTTTACGTAGATGCCTGTTGTCGATCGCGAGCGCTCACTCGCTGTTGCTGTGCAGACGCTGCATTTCATTTTCGTTTCACTCAGGAATCCCCTCTTACC
Organism: Dinothrombium tinctorium; assembly: GCA_003675995.1. NCBI lineage: Eukaryota > Metazoa > Arthropoda > Arachnida > Trombidiformes > Trombidiidae > Dinothrombium > Dinothrombium tinctorium. Next base: position 6,567 of record NCKU01003921.1, on the reverse strand, counting down.
GTCGCAGCCAATTCGCTTATCATAGATTTTCCACGTCAGCTCGTCAGCTCAAGGCACGGCGCCAACACTTCTTTAACTTTGCGCTATTTTTGCATCACCACTTCTTGACAAGCGCTTCTTAAGTTAGCGAAAAAAGCAATTAAGTGAGCGCAAAATTTCCACCGATCACGAGTGTTTGCTTGCTAAATTTTAATCGCAATTGTTAAGTAAATTGATCGCAATGAATACCTTGTAAATCGAGCAAATTTTATACGCTTAACTTCTCACGTAGTCTGCTTTTGCAACTTGTTTACTTCATTTCAGCAATCAAAAATATTATTTCACTTCATTTCAATTTCAAAATACTTTATTCGTATTTCAAGATAAATTATTGAACAGAATAAAGAAAAACATTTTTATCGTTGTATAACGACGACATGCTAAATTTTATATCGCCTCACCTGGATCGGGCCAAACGTTCACGCTTTCCAGAGCTTTGTACTGAAAAACAATGAAAATTTCATGAACATAGTAAGTAACAAAAGCATTGAACTGGTGAAAACAAAAACATGTATCATTATAAAAAAATGTATTCAGCAAATTAATTGAATGTTAAAAAATTCACAGAAACATTATTCTTTATTTAGTCGCTTATTCATTAAACTTAAGTCACGTACACCATTCGCTGATGTGAGTAAGCGAGTTTTCAATTTTCACTTTTCTATCCGCTTCAAAGTCAACTCTAAATTATTTCACAATGTTAAAAAAACAGGAAAATTTAATAATAAATGTTTACTCATAATTTAAATATGCTCAAAATTAAATTCAAAGTAATCAAAAAATTAAATTCAAACTTGAAAGTTTTAAAGTTAAAATAGTTTTGTTTAACCTGTCAAAAAGCGTGTTTTAAATCACGTTCATAATTTTTAGTTTTAAAAATTATCATTAAGAACAGAAAACGCTTTAGATAATCGATTTTTGAAAACATTTTTTTGATAAGAACTCACGTTTAGAAAGTTCTATGACTAGAGAATTAAAATAATTTTCTTATTAACCAAATTTACGAGTTGAAACACTATTACTTTATGAGCTTGAGAAATTGAATTTTACAATGGCCAACATAATTTCATGAGGAAGTAAATTTAATTGAGCTGACACTTAAACCATTAACATTAGAAAGAGAAGACAATTACTTTTCACTAGTAATTGTTGTTGAAAAATAATTTTTCCCTCCTCTTCGACTATCTCCGCTCGTAAATTAAACTTTAATCGCGATTTAAATTTCAAAAACTATCTTGCGCATAAAAAGCGCATTAAAGCAATCGCTTATTTCGCAAAGTGACAACAAAACGAAAGAAATCGCATCTAAGCGACGAATTTAAAATTTAAATTCAAAAAATTTTATGCGTGAGATGAGAAAATTTTTCAAGTTTTTTCATCACACTTTAAAATTCAAGTTTTCTTTCGGATTCAATTCGCAGCTATATTAAAATTTCGCCTGCTGTTTGAAAATTACAGTTTCTACTATCTGATCTAGCTGAAGCATGCACTTTTAATAGTCTTTTGTGCAGAATTTCACGACCTTAACTGTATGTGGGTAGCATTACAAATGGCGCGGTATTCGCAATAAATTGTAAATGAAGCGCAAATAAATTGACAAAAGAACAAAAGAACGATGTTGCCAAATTTCAAAAAAAGTTTTTTTTCAACGCGGAACAGCTGTGCGAGAAAAACTTCGCCTAACAAAAAACTAATTTTAAAGTTTGAATTGAAAAATAATTCAATTTCAAAATAAACGATAATAGAGCAGAACTTTCTAGTGTTTTTCTGAAATTCTAATCAAGACTAACTTTTGTCGTTATTCTGCTTCGAGCGAAGCCGCATAGTTAATCCACTAAGATAACATGTTAGCAAAATAAAACAAATGACATACTTTCATTAAACTAAAAAATTGTATTTTGCTGCTTATTTCTTATACTCGCGATTCGGTGAATTTTCAAATCTTTTTCAGCCTTTAGCGTTTAATCTGTTTTATAAGAAGGCGCCGTCACATCAATAAACAAGAAGTTCGAATTTAAAAAATGGAAGTTCATGGTGTCAAGCTTTTTGCTCTTAAAGATCATTTTTAAAAAATGACTTTGAAAATTAGAACAATATTAATTTAAGAACTTGTGATTAATTTCTCTAAATAAACTACATTTGAGTAAAATTTCAAAAATCAATGCGCTTGCTGGTATTAAACAGAAAGGATGTGAAAGATGAAAAAACAGTTAATTCGCTCAACGCTGGATGCGTGATTGAATCATGCTCGATTCGTGCTCATTGCATGCTTTTGAATGAGCAAACAAAATAGCGCATGTTGCTGTTGACGGAAAAAACAAACTCACTATCCATAAAAAATTCAGAATAATTTAAATAATAACAGGAAAAATGTTTCTCGCATCGATTGGAAGCAAATTGTGTGTGGTGAAAAAGAAAAATCAAAAACTAATTTGCTTTTAGGTCAAAAGAATCTTCTTTCACTTTCTTTTGATTTTACAACTTATTTGCGCTCTATTTTAAATTTCATTCTTTTTTTCAAATTTTCAAATTTAAGTTAGGCAAAAAATAAACTGAGTTACATGGAGAGTTTTCGTTCATTACTTACAAGTAAAAGTCGGTGATTTCGTTTACCAAAATGAATTAGTTTTTATAACTCGATTTACCAAAAACAGTTTAAAAATAATATTAAAATCAACAAATATTCAAAAAGCATAAATGTTTAAGCTTGATTCAAATTTACTCTACACTCGTGGCCACATTAATGTTAGCTTATCTATTGAAAACACAAGTTTTAAATGTAAACGATAGCAAATTGATGTGGCCTCTCTTCAGAATCTAGAATCGGTCAGCTCAAATTACAATCAACATGCCAAAAAATTTGCGATCAACTTGAGAGGCTCAAATTATGTTAAAACCACTGAAAATCAAAGCGTTAAATATAATAAATTACAATTTGAAATTGCATAAAATAAATTGAAGGGAAATTTAAGTTCGAAAATTCGAATTTTGTTTGATTCATAGAAAAAATTATACAAAGACTCTCATTGAACAACAAAGCTAATAGTTTAGATAATTAAAAGCAAATCACTGAAACGAACAAAATGAACTTTTTTTGCTTATTATTTGCTTCATGTTTGATTTGATATAATTTTGTGGACACAAACTTCAGATAATTGCATTATATCTCAGCTAATCTCGTAACTCAATTGCTTTCTTTTTTGGTCTTTACTTCTCTTACTTTATGCTTATTGTATATACTACTTGCTTCATGTCCTGCTACGTTGTCGAATATATCATCTATCAAATCTCATTACAAACCGTATTACATTACATTGTCTCTTCTACTTTTACTTTCGCTTCAATTAATATCATCGCTGTTTTCTATTCCATTCAATGCGCATATTGCAAATAATCTAGTTTGGAAGAGAGTTATATAAATATTAATGAATATCTAGATAGAGATCGAGAGTTAAAAATAATTTTTTAAAAAATGAAATCACTTACTCATCTTTCACTTCCTCATTGTTGAAATTAAAGTTAAAAGTTAAAACAAAGAAACAAAAAATTATTCGAACTTAATCGTCGTTAAGCTGAACGAGTAGCAAGAGTTCTTACATGTGAAAATTTTCGAATTACAATGCTGGTGTTTGGTTTGAAATTGTTCAACATTTAACCAAAGCGAAAAGAAACGTTTGCGTTTTTTAACATTTTTATTTCAAAATCAAAAAAATAGTGTTTTTAAAAAATAACACGTCGCTTTAAATACATTTGAGCAACAGTCAATTAATTACTGAGCCATTCTAACTGATCCAATCCTATTATCCTAACTCAGAATCTACAATAGGTTAGCTCAAATTACAATTGATTGATAGTGATTATTTTAAAAATTATGAAAATTTTTGTGAAAATAATATCGTAAAACTATTGAACGTTGATATAATAAATTAACTTTCGCATTTTCAAAAACTTCTTTTGTCAATAAGAAGCTTGCTTCGAAACGTAAAAATTCTTTCGCTGTCTAAAGGCCGATCTATCGAAAACAAGTGCTTCTTGAATTAAACTGGTGCTCTCTGAATATCAATTGCAATCAACTTTGTGGACAACCATTGTTTGGTTAATTGAATAGAAGAGTTTTTTGCTTTATTAGGCACTGAGATGCAACTGATTGCAATTCTTTCTGTTTGTTTGCTGTTTTGCTCGCTTATCACTGAATTTTTCGATCTATTCGAAACGAATTATAATTAAAAGCTTGTAAAAAGAATCTGTGCATGTGGACGGAGTACAAGTTAATTGAATAATATTTCCGGTGATTTATTTTTTCTGATAACTCGAGGCACCTGAATTGATCTTAATTTTGATAAGCGTTCTGTTTGCGAAACAGGGAAATGAAATCGATCGGCAACGGAAAAATGATCGTCGAATTTTTCTCTGCCGATATGGTGTTCAATGTTTGTAAGTAGCGCAATTGAAGAGCGGCAGGCGATTGAGTGATCACTTCGGCTGCTTCTTTCAATGCTCGCGATGCTTTCTGTTCGCCCTCAGCGGCAATAACCTAAAGAAGCAAATGCATTCATTTTGATCATTTGTAATCAAATTAAATTGTAATTAAAACTGATTTACTTTTGCTCGCGCTTCACGAGCCGCTTCTGCTTCGGCTGCCATCGCTCGTTGCAATTGTACAGGCAATCGCACGTCTTTGCTATTAAATGAAATTAATTCGAGTAAAACGAGAAAATTAGTTGATTAACAATTAAAATGAAAGTATCGACATTAAACGCAGAGATTGTACGTACATTTCAACTCGTTCCACTTTAATTCCCCAAAAATCAGTGACATTATCCAAATAGCGCTGGTCAGTAAAAAGTTTAATAAATTAGTCAAGTTTGTTACTGCGTTCGCATTTTAATTGCTCATTTCACCTGCATTGTGGACGAAATAGTCTCGCGATCCGAGAGTATCTCATGCAGATTATGAGTGCCGAGCATATTTCGCAATGTTGTTTGCGCCAATAGTCTTGTACTGTGATGTGCATTTTCCACATTCGCAACGGAAACAGTCGCGTTTTGTACCCGATAATAGACAACTGCATCCACCGATACAGTCACCGAATCTTTGGTGAGCACTTCTTGAGGGGGTACATCGAACGTGAGCGTACGTAAATCGACCTTAGTGTAAGTTTCGATGCAGGGTAAAACGAAGAATATGCCGGGTCCTTTAGCGCCGCCATGAAGCAATCGACCGAGTCTGGAAAATAAAATTTAAATTATCGCTCATTCGCTGGCGCGCCGTGTTACCGAAAAATGACCGCTCGTTCGTATTCTTGTACAACTTTAACGCAGAACATCAGCGAGAACGGAAAGGTGAGAATGATCAAAATGATCGAAGTAGTAGTGAGCACAAAGCCGCACACATCTTGGCCAGGTTCGCTTCCCTCTGTAGCAAAGAAAAAGTTGAGGCAAAAAATTCTCATGAAGCAAAAAAGTTTCGCTCTTTTTTTGCTTTATCAGAGAAATTAATTTCTTAGCTTTCAACAACACGCACATGTCAAAAAAGTTTTTTCGCTCGTTTTTTTGTGACATTGCTTGAAGCATATTTCATAACACCGGAATTCATTTTTGACGGAAAAAATTTGGGTACACAAAATCGGATTGTAAACCATTAAAAAAGGTTTTCACACACAAGATTCTATCAGGAACATACTATTTACACTTACAACTCTGAAATATTTTCTATTTATACAATTCTTTACTCGTTTATCTCTCGATTCATACTTGAAGCGATGTTTGAATTTTCTGGTGAAATTTTCAGTGTAAACGGAAAGTTGCTTTCTCGCACAAGTGTTTTGTAAGCGAACCTTAAAATTGTGTGTGTGCTTGTAAAGAGAAATCGATTTATGATGGCATTTTTCGTCGTAATTCAGCACAAAAAAAGGAAATACATTAATCGCATTAAAAGCTAAAAGATTTTGTCAATCGAAGTATAAAAAGTTCGCTTTTCTATTTAATTTTTAAAGCTTAAATAAATACGCGCAGTTTACGTTTTTGAGTATTAACATATTTATTAACTTTTAACAGAATATTTCTATTCTATTCTTTGGCCTGTTGTTTTAATTTTCTATAACTTTTATGTACAAAATTAAATGAAACGAGAAGAACGCATAGTTTCGATCTACAAAAAATTAATTTCATTTCGAATTGACTGCTTGTGTCTACTTTTCCACTTTCGAAAGCTTTTCGCTCAAAATTCACTTGAGTGTGAATCAAGCTTAAATCAAAAATGTATAATTTGATGAATTTTGATTGATTTTGTTACTAAAAATTTTTTTTCTCTTTCATCAATCGCATTTAAAAATTAGTTTAATTAAATTAAAACGATTGAACGGCGAAAAATAATTTCGCTTTCAAAATTTAAACCAGAATGATTTAGAGATTAAATGTAAATAAGATTTAAATAATCCTATGATTCTTTGTACAGTATGGAAACTTGAAAGCCGAAAGTTTGTTTTTTGTGAATATCTTTTTAATGAATGAATAAAATGTAGTGATA
>NCKU01003920.1:0-13612 GCA_003675995.1 Dinothrombium tinctorium | reverse complement strand
AGTTATGTTCGCTAAAAAAATTGTGATCACAAATCAATCTTTGGGTTAGCGGTGATTTTTTTAATGAGCGAACACGGAAGATTCTGTGAATGAATAAGAAGCTCTTTTTTCTTGAGTACATAGTTTGTTATTCATTTAAGCCATTAGAAGTGGTCATTTCGATGATTCGTTAAAAAGAAGAGAAACACACAGCGAAAGTATTTATGATAGAGTGAGATTGAGATGAAGATGGCGATGGAGATAGGGGGAGAGAGCGATTGAAGAAGAAAAGTAGAATGTGAGCACTGAGTCGGAGAGAGAGAATAGAAAGCGTTTCGGTTTTGCTCATTCGAACGACGATCAATCTCGGCGATCGCAGCCACTTTTACTATAATCAATACTCTTTCAGCTTGTAATATAAGTGTATATACATACGGATCATAACATTATTATGGTGGAGAAAAAATTGTAATATAAATGATTTTCTGTCATCATTTCACTCTATGATTACATGTCCATAAAATTTTTCGCGAAAAAAGAAAAGAAAAGCAAAGCAAATGACTTTCGAGTCTTGTGAAAATCTTTCATCGCTAATCTCATTTAGACGCTCTTCGCTCTTTTAATTAAGTCTTTCAATTTGAGGCAAAAAGCAGAGCAAAACGCTGATTCGGATTCATTTTTAGCTTTCAGGTGCGAAACTGTACATAAATATCGAAAAATGTAACCAAATTTTCTCGTAATTAAAAAAAATTAAACAAACTCACGAATAGAATGCAATTCGCCGGCTCTAACTAGACGCATTCATCTTCTTTTTTCTCTTCAATTTTCTCTTTGCAACGAAAAGAAACTTTTCAAGAGAAGATCAGCAATCAACAAGCCCACGTGAAACGAGTTTCCGTAAAAATTTTGACGAAAATCGTTTAAAAAATCTGCTTTACCTCGTTCCTATAGTAAAAATTTCGCTTTTCGAAGAAAACACGAGGCTTAAATGAAATTCAAACAGCAACTTCGCTAATATTCACTAGTCACTCGTCGCTTGATAATTAGTTTAAATAACTTGATTGATTGTGAAAAACTTCTTCTTTTCGGATGTAGAAAAAATTTCCGCGAATTAAATTATTAGCGGATTACGACGAAATTCGCCATTTGCGCTAACGAACTTAAATAAGTCACGAATAGAAATAATAAAAAATCCGTGAGCTAAACTAACCGTAAATTGCTGGCTCTTTCCAATTATTTTCGCTTCACTAAATTCGCCGCATCGCTCTCACTCTCGCTCTTGCTCGCTTTTCGCTCTCATTTCTCATTGTGTTCTTCATCTAAAAATTGTCAATGTAACAACATTCATCACGTTGTTCGCTTTTCGGTCCACATTATGTTCATTCTCGACCATCTCGCTTAACTCGCGCGCAATTGTAAATTAAATTAAATTAAATTCAATTCAATTAATTTCAATTTTGATGAACATATGCAGGCGGCAAACAAATGCGCACACAGCGAAAAAGGAAATACACACACACACACAGAATATGAAAATTTTTAAAACAATTTTTACTTTGTTTTTGTTGTAATTAACGATAACAAGTGAAAATCAACTTTTAAAGCTGTAGAGGAAGCAAAGCGGGAAAATGTTAAGTAAACTCGCTATGAAAAAATGAACTAATAGCTTCTAGCTGCTAAAATTGTATAAAAATGTTATTTAAAAGAATTCAAAATGAAAAAAAATTGTTCTGACAAATGATGACCAATAAACGAAATTTTTCTTACGAAAAACTGTGCAAAATTATAACTTTTCAAAACTAATGAAAATTTTCGAGTCAGTCAAATTCGTACGCGGAAAACTTTGAGGAATTGAAAAAAAAATTGAAAATAAAATCGCATAAGCACAAATTTGAAATAAATATGCGGCGCTTAGCGCGAATTTCAGTCGTCGAGATTTTTTTTGTGAGAATTTTTTGCGGGAGATGAGATGAAAGTTTGTTTGAATTCTAATATTTGTTAAACGAGAAAAAATTATCTTTTTCAGCGAAAAATTTCGCATTCGAGTCTCTCACTTGTCTCGTCTCTTTTTCTGTCTTCTCTCGCTTTATTTCAAACTTTTTTGGTACTTTGAAGAACGAAGCGTTGAACGCCCATTAAATTAAAAAGCATCATTCTTCGACTAAAAACGTGTCCTTTTCCACCTTTCAATCTCCGAATGCTTCTCCGCTTATCTCTCGCTTGCTCTCTCGCGCTCACTCGCTCACTCGCTCGCCTATCGCTGCTGCTTTTCTTCATCATTCTTAATATACTTCTTCTGCTTTTTATGCTCCCCTTTCGCTCGCTGCTGAAATCGGAGACAAAGTGTCTTGACGGTGATGAAAGATGCGCACATATTTAATTTATTGCCTGTATTTATTATTTAATTGCGTTTAATGGCTCAAAGGCAAATACGTGTAATGTATACGAGCAGAAAACGAGCTGAGAAACGGCGAGCGAGAGCGCGAGAAAGAGAGAACAACAATCAAAGCGAGAAGAAGAAAAAGAGTAGCGATCGAAACTTGAAACTCATCCGAACGTAATCGGTCGTAGCCACTGCAACCATCATCATCATCATCATCGTCGTCGTCGACATCATCAGCTATTCACATTCGACAATTATCGTCCTACCACCATCAGTATCGGTATCAGTTAACAAACAAATCATCTTTTTCATTTAAATCATGTTTCGAATTAGTAATTAGGCGTTCTGGAAATTTGGTCTTTTTTATGTTAATGTTTGTACAAAAAAATGAAAATAAAAATTATAAATTACAAAAATTGGTGCTCGAGAAGCAAAATCGTGCCTCTTTGTTTTCGCTGCTCGAAAAGCTATTTATTCGTTTTTATGTTTGCCTCAAATTATTGCTGAAACAGTGCTTAATCATTTAAGTAGTGAACAATTAGGAAAAGAAAAACTCGCTTAAACGAACACAATCAGCAGTTTCCTTCAAATATTTTTTAAAATTCATATTCGCAATAATTAAAAACGAATTTAAAAAATGAAAATAAAAAATGGTTTCAAACTTCTTTTGTTTAAATGAAAGAGAAAAAAGCGAGCGAGCATTGAGTTTAAGCGAAATAATGTTAAGAAAATGATATTTTATGCAGAAGTGAATAAATTTGCATATTTTATTCAGTTTTTAGTCGTCAAGCGATCGACAATCTTTTGCGATTCTTGCCTCGTTTATATAAACTGAATTCAGCGTAATTTTCATTTTCATTACGTTTAAAAATTCAAAGCAAATAGAAAAAAAGAAAGAACAAACACATAGCAACGATAAGAGCACGTTGCGCGAAAATGCGCTGCTAGGAAAAATGGTTACCGCTAAATTTGGTTATCTTCAAGTGAGTGACTGAACACGATACAAGCGGAGCGACGATGTCAATGATAACGACTGCGAAATGATCATTTACGCGGAATTCATTTGCCAAAGTGCACATTAACTGACAAAATATGATGCGCAGCGCTTTTTCATAAATTTATTATTATTTAATAACGTTTATTCAACTGAAATATTTAATTGCGATTAAATTTCAACGCACCAACTGAACATATTTGAGTAGATGATCAAGTTTTGAGCGCCGAAATTCGACTGAGATATAAGCAAAACACGATAAAGCGACACACTTATCAATTCAAATGCTTTGTGAAACTCTAATTATAATTGAAATTTGCTTTGGGTATCTAAATGAACTTATCCTAAATTTCTTAATTAGTCGATAACTTTTAATTAATCAAATTGTACTAATCTAACTTTTTTCCGCTTGTTTTTTCAACCAGTAAAAACTAAAACGATTTCAGTCGCAATCGAAATCGAAGTTTTTCACAAGCACTAGTGTCACACTCTTTTCGGCGAAGAGAGCGACCAAATGGACTGTTCAAATAAGCGTGACAAAACACTGAGTTGTTCAATGATTACCTCAGCTAAAGCTGCTGTAAACCGATCCTCTCGATGTGCAGAATCTTGTGTTGATGTTTGTTCCCAGTGTACCACTCGTCATAAACACTATTTAGAAATAATTTATTTACGATATTTTACGCCAAAACTCTGCATGTATTTTCAGTACGCTTTCAGCTCACATTCAAAATGCTCTCTCTCTCTCTCTCTCTCTTTCTCTCTCGCTCGCCGTTTAATATTAAGCTCATATCGCTCATCGTATTGCTCACGACCAGACCAACTTTTGCAAATGCATGAATATTGCAAAAATAAACATTGAGATGGCAATGTTAACATCTGACTATTTAATACTCATTTCAAGCATTTTTACATCGATATCGTAATCTAAATCTAACTGAAACGCTCGCCAAAATGAAAATTGTGAGTAGAAAAGAAATTTCTGTCAGAATAAGCGTTAAAAATTTAGTTTATCGAAAATTTCTAAATTCGCAAATTGAATAAACAGTAGGTGTTCTTTCGGAGTGTACGCTCTGGTTAAAAAATTTTAATTTTGCCTGCATTATGCGCATTTCGCAATCATTTGTTATCTTTTTAATAAACTTAATTGAATATAGTTTTTCTCATCGGCAAAATTTAGCGAATGTGCGGAATTTCAATTTTTTATAAGCAGAAACGATTAATCGCTTGTCTCACTAATTTTGTTTGAAACGCAAATTTTTTCCATTAAAAACGTTAGTCGTACGATGTTAAATCATTTTTCAAATGCGCAGTTTATTCATTTATTCACATGATTTTCATTTACCTTTTTAATTGAAATTCAACACATCCATTTCCAGCATAGTGTGGAAATATAATAGCGACAGGAGAAAAAAATTAAATTAAAACGAAATGCTTAAAAAGCTAACGGCGAGCGAGAGAAAAAAAGTTAATTTAGCAAACCGCTACAAGCATTTCTCACCACCTCTTTAAAAAAAAATTTTCGAGAGCACAAAAAAAACATGAATACAGAATAAGGTATTTGTGTGAAAATTTAGTGCGAAATGAGTTAATCATTGAACTAATACAAATTCTCAATCATTTGAATCGTGTCAATTGATCATTTCAAGCGATGAGTTTAGCGCTTTTCTCGGTATTATAATCATTTATCTATGAGAACAATTTTCAAATGGTTTTGAGTTTTGATCGATAAGCTTCAAACTCGTCGTTTTTCATTTTAAATCGGAACTAACTTTCAACGAGTAAATTCGATGGAAAAATCAAATTTTGAAGTTAAAGTGAAAATGTTAATTTTGTTAGTTATGCAAATAGTTGATTTGTATTATTTAAAGTTGTTCAAAGCAAATATTACTGTTGATAAAAAGTAGTTAATTTAATTCGCAAAATACACTTTCGGAAATAACTGCATTGCTATCCGAAAATCTGCATTGATTTTATCGCTTAACGCGATTGTTTAAACTTAAACACAATAGCGTTCAGATTTTTATTAAAAATTGAATGGTTTCTTCTGTGAATATCATCTTTAATTATCGATACAACACTAATTCTAAAATTAATAAAATCAATGGAGGAACATTATTATTTCTATGAGTGTATTTGGGAAACGTTTTAAGTTCAATTTGTAGAAAGTTTTCGGCTCTAATCCGACTGCAAAAGCTTATTAAGTTGAATATTAATAATAAATGCACTTACTTCGAATCTTTGCGATTGCTTTATCTGAAAATTTCATTTGTGTTCTTCTCTTCTTCTTTGCAAATCATAATTTCGAAAGGAAGAAGCGTTTCAGTGCTGCAAAACTTTTTCTTCATATACGATGAGGAACTTTCATAATTATAAATCAAAATTTTTTGTTCACTTATCGTCTATTAGTTTGCTGATTTATATTTAAACAATATGATGTGAAATGATGTGCAGATGTCAATAAAGCACAAAATTAGAAAAGAAATTCAAAATAATTTAACGCTGAAGGCTTAATGTTTGGTTAATTTCTCACCCAGCAACATTCGATACACTCATATAAGCTTCACTTAGTGTAATTTTATGAATTGTTTGAAACCAACAATGTGTGTAAAATAATTATAGTAAAATAGGATTTTTGTTTCAATGAAACAGGTCAACTTGAAGAAAGAGATAAGCTCGATGACGGAAAACAGATCGACTTTTTCCATTTTTTTTTATTATTTTTATTCATCACTGGCAACAATGCATTCGCTGTCAAAAAATAATCAACTTCAGATGCTTTGTAGTTTTAGGTGCAAATCTTCTCTCTAAAAAACATTTTTCTACTCCGATTTACACTCAAGCCTCTCTATTTCGACGTCGATGGAGCTAAAAAATTATGTCGAAATGTCGAAGTTGTCAGATTTCACTGAGAAATGTGTATTTTGGTCCAAAATTTTTTGGTCAAATTTTCGAGGATGTTGGATAAGTGAGGTATCCGATTACAGAGATTTGACTGTACTTCGTTCATATTCGCGATTTGTTTCGAAAAATGATATAATCTTACTTGTTAGAGCAAAAAAATTAACTTCTAGCTTTGAGGTTGATTTGAGCATCAAAATAAAACCAAAATTGGACATGTATTAACTCATGAGTTTTTATTTTTTAAGCTAGAGTTTAAGCAAACTATCGTAGCTGAGAGAGTAAACAGAGGCAACGCTACAGTGATTATTTGAACGTGATGTTCCATAAGTTTTATGCAAAAAGATTTTGAGTTGAAACCTGAAATTAATTCCAAATTTCTCTCTACTTTGACTTTTTTTTGACTCAACTATAGCTGAAAATGAAGATTTAAACTATTTTACTAAAGTAATTTAAGTAACCGAATTAGTCTCTTACTTTAGTTTTTATTATGCATATTAAAATTTTTTGCCCTCAACACGTCACTCAGTTTTTATCTTCACTTATTTCGAATTTATTCTATTGCTTAATAAAGTACGTGAAAGCATGAAATTTAACTGAGAAAGTTTAGACACTTCACTGAATTCGCCGAAATTTGAGAATTTAATGCTTCTAATGGTGGACTTAATATCGCATTAATATCAGCCATTTAAAATCGAGCGATAAACCAGAAACGCTGTTCTGATTTTATTTTCTACTCGAATCAATAATGAAAACGATTTTATTCAGATTTGAAAAGCTGAAGATTAATGTTTTTGCAGTTGAAAATGCGATTATTTTTTCGAGTTTAATTTTTATTAAATCACCTTTTTAGGCGCTTCATAAATTGAGATCAAATTAGTTGTTTGAATTTTATTTTCAGCTCAGGTGAAATAGTTTCAAATTTGTTAATTTTTTAACGCTCGTTATTATATTTTAGACTTTAAATTATATACTTTCGCTGCGACGGAAAATAATTTTTACACAAAAATAGGATTAAGCAGCATAATGATTGAAAATTGAAAAAAAAAATTATCGAATTAGATGAAAAGAGTAAAAAAAGATTTGAAAGCTTGTCTGAGAATAGCGGCGCAAAAAAGTGAAGATAAAGAAAGTATGTTAAACGTGAGGAAGTGGAAGATGGGAAGAAGAAGAAGCAACGAAAGTGTTTGTTGAAGTTTCCCTAATTATTGAGTTGTCGAAAGATTTGATGTTGTGTGCAGAAAAGCTTATTTGCATAAAATTYTTTATAAGATGATAATTAAAAAAGGCGATGTACAAATAAAGCTTTTACGCTTTCAGGCGAAATAATTTGCATATAGCGAGTGAGCGATAGAAGCGTTTGATTGTTACTTTAGTCGAAGCTTGTATGAGTGAACACCTCAATTACCAATTAGCGATTAATCGACGCATTGCAAAGTGAACGAGTGAATTGAATTTAAAATGTTTGTTTGAAAGTGAGTGAGAAAAGAATTCGAACGAGGTAAAAAGATATTTAAACACAGAAAGTGAGCAAAAAAGAAGAAAGTGGCTTCTCTCGCACTCTCTGGCGCGCTATCTTTCACTTTAGCTGACGTGAAAAGCGTTTTTAATTACGCCACTCGACGTTTCGCTAATGTTTTTTGATTAAGTTATTCGCTTAATTGAAGCGAAGAAATTGAATACGACGACGACGAAGAAGAAGAAGTAGAGGAAGATGACGGGGAAAACAAAGAAGAAGCAAAAAAGTGTCGAGAGTAAAAGGAAAGCAGAAGCAAAAATAGTTATAATGCGAGTGAGTAACACTTGCACAAACGTTGATTAAGTTATTGAATTAGGTGAATAAACTGAAATTATTCAACAAATTGCTCTAGATCATGATTCGAAGCGAAGCACTTTCGTATTTTTGCTTCTGCAATCGATGGCTTAGTGTGCGAAAGTGCAGAGAAGACGAATGCGAACGTTTTCAGTTTGTAATCATATCTCAATGGTGTGCTTGTTCGCTTGGTTTAAAAAGAAAATTTAGCGAAGAAAAAAGAGAAATTTACATCAAACTCTAGTTGTAGTGAGTTAGTAGAAAGCAAAGTAAATCTTGACGAGGATGTTGTTTAAGAAGCAAAAACGAGCCTTGCGCTTTTTGTGAGCATAGAGTGAAAAGCTTAAAAAGAAGCACAACAAACAAAAGAAGATGAAGAAGAAGAAGAAGCGACGTATTCATTTGCAGAGCTTTCGATCGAATGATTATTATGAAGCAGTGTACTGAAGAGATAGCAGTAAACATGTGTCCTCGTTCATGTCGAAAGCAATAGCGCTAATAAATATTGACTGATCAAAGGCGGACGACGGGTACCGGAGGGACATGGCTTCATTGTTATCGCGGTGCTTTCGCAGCGAACATCGCAACAACTTGTGAGCGCTTTTCTCGCAAGGAGCGCTCGCTCTTATTTCTTAGTACACAAAAGTTAAGCTTGCAGCGTCAAACTAACAGCTTTACCCATCTCGTGAGTTTGTGAGTTAAGTGGATTTTAGTTCAGTTGTGAGAGAGAGAGAAAAAAGTGGAAAGCAAAATGAAAGTGCACAGTGAGCATCAGTGCGTTGGACAAAGGCGAGGCGAGAAGAAAATGAGCTCAGCTCCATGTGCCGCACAACTTTCGTTTTGTGCACACGTACAAGAAGCAATCCAACTTCACTTGAATGCATCATCACTTGTTTATGCTTGGTCAGCTCTGAGCATCGTTCGAGTGAGCAGCGGAGAGGCAGCAGCAGCAGCTAAACTTTCCTGCTTATTCTTGTTTTTGCTGCTTCATATTCTTCTTTGCACCATCACTCGTAATGCAATCTTTGCTCGCTTTCTTCTTGCTGCTCGCTTCTTGAGCGCGATAAACGCACTCAGCTGCTGTGAGCTTTGTGAGTGCGAGCGAGAGTGTGGCGAGTGATAACTGCTCTCACTAAATGAAAAAAAAGCTAAAAATGAGCTCCAATAATCAGCGTAATGATTTGAAGTAAGAGAAGCGAATTATTGTGCATTTCGCCGGCTGAGTGGCGCTAATCGATTGCGGCACTTTGTTAGCGGTGAAAAGTTTGGAACGCACTGCGAATATCAATTTATGTAGATTTTAATTTGCTTTATGCAAGGAGCAATTCCGTAATTCGAGCGAAATTGGCGAAGTAAAGTTTGGGAAAGCGGGAGGAGATTTGGCGTTAATTTGTTGGAGTTCGCTTTTCGCCAGCTTCTCTTAGTTGTGTTTGCTTTCGCTAATTCAAGCTTATCAACTGCAACATTCGCCGTGCGTGTATGCGTGTACACAAGTGTTACAATTTCGGAACTTGCACTTTCTATCTGCTCGCTCGCTCTCCTGCTCTCACTCGCGCTCGCTCTTCTCGCTAACGAACTTAGAAATGCGATGCGAAATGCGATGCACACACACATTAGGTACACAGTACTGAGGTTAGAAAATTTTGCACGAAATTATTTGCTACTCTCTCTGCTCTGTTTTGCTCCGCTCGAAAATACAATTCCGATTGAATTTTCCAGTCGGAGGCCTCTCGTGTATATAACATCTTCCTCGCTTTGCGCTACGCTCTTTCAAATTACACTTTCTCCTCTTCTTCTTCTCTTTTTGTGTGCCCTGCTTTTGGCTTCATCAAAGACTCGTAATACGATAAAAAGCGCGCAACACACACAAAGTGTATATATAAACTGGCGAAGAGCAGTTTGAGCAGCGAATATCAAGTAGAGGCTGGAAGCGAAAAAAGTTTACTGACCATTTCTTTACAACCGGTGCTCTATGACGACGACAACGCGCTGTACGTGCGCCGCATTCGTAATCGCATTGTCCAAACTAACTTTGCTCTACGCTCGATACCGCTGTGTGCAGTGCACCTTCGCTTTGCGCTGCACGCCACACGCTTCGGCGTCGCACAAAGAAATTCGAAATGCGTTTTTTGATACTTTTGATTTTATTAGCGCCACAAAACCGTGAAATATTCCTCAAACCGAATGCCAACTTCTCATTCTTTCGCCGCGATTCGATTCTTCGCTTTTCGCTTTATTTCCAACGTCAGCCCTTTCTTGCTTTTCATTCCTCAGCTTCCTTATCGCACTTTGTTTTTGCGCTCCATTCAAAAATGCGTCCAAAAACAAAACTCACTCGGCGCTGCGCTCATAATTAAACATTCGTACAAAACTGAATCTCAAAAGATGGAGAATCTGCAAGTGATGCACACACACACACACACACCAATGCACGTGTGTCAGTCATTGTATTGCTAGAATCCATCAACGAATTGAGCACACAGCTGCTGTTTCATAAATAACTGAGTGCTACTACAGTTTTACTACACGGTTGAGAAGAGTGGAGCGGAGCAGAGAGAAAAGCGTAAAGAAAGATGCACAAACACAGAAAAGCTGTGATGTGTGTGCATTGCGAGAATATCGCTCATCTGAGCTGATCACGAGATATAAAAAGCTGTGTCAGTGTTTTTAACGCTCGCGCTACAAAAATGTTTATGATGAGGCGAACACGAACGCGCGCCTCTTCTCAGCATAAAGCACACAAATCATCAAAGTAAAACGAAAAGAAAAGCACTGCTGCCTCTACGCCCAAGCGCTTAGCACATCAATTCGCTGTCAATGAGTGAAGAGGTAAAAAGCTAATCACATTTTCGACGGACATTCGCTGACAACACTTATACTTACTGCGGCCGATCTTGTTCGCTGCAAATCCACGCTCGCTGCTGCCAAATGCAATCAAAACTGTTGATCAGCATCGAGCGAACGCACTCGAACAATTCATTTTTTAATCGATTAATAAGCTAAACTCTCTCAATAAGTGTGTGTTCATGCTTTTTCTCCCGGCTTCCATTTTCGTTTTCTTCATTTCATCCTCCGTTCGCCGTTCTGTGTAAGTTGAGCGCCGCGATAAGAGAAATGAAAAGAGCTTTGAAAGTAATCTTAAGGGGATACAATGGCTTCAAAACTGATGAAAACTCAAGCTTTCTTTTCCATTTGCCTCTCCAATTATATAATTCAACACTGGAGCATATCATAATATATTTCTGTATCTAATTTCACTGCAAAAACAATCGCATTTTTCCCACTTGCGATCGTCGCAATGAAAAGCGAACGCAAATCTAATAATGAAAGCGACACATTTTGGGGTCCGCGCTCATCGAAAGAGTGCGAAAAAATCAATTTGTGCAGCTACTTAGGATTGAAATTCAAATTGTAAATTGCGTTTCAATATCTCGTTTTTTGTGCTCACTTTGCATTTATTATTACGAATAGAAAGAATGTTTAATATGAAATTCAACTGTGATCGCATAATATATGAAGTGTATTACAAAGAGAAACACACACACACGCATAAAGTAAAGAGATGATAGAGCCGAGCGAGTGAGTGAAATCTTATAAATTTTCATATTTCTCCGACTTTCTCTCGCCGCTTGTCGTTCGTTTCACTTCTTTTTTGCGCCGCTTGCTTAGCTTTTCTCTACGCTAGCATATCAACTAGAAAAGAACTAAAACTTTTCGCTTTTGCCATGTTGACAAGTTTAAAACCAAAATTCAGCCGATGGCGAAATCTTTTCTCATTCTTAGCTCCATTCGCATCATTCTTTCTTCTTCTTCTTCTTCTTCGTCTTTTCTTCGCAAAATTCAAACGACAAGCAATGAAAAACGCGGAAATATTTTCTTAATAAACACCGAGATACAGCGACTTATTTCACAGCTCGGATAATTTATTTTTTCCGTGCAGCCAACCATACGCAAAAAATGCGAACACCAATGTTATATTGATAAGATGATATGAATTTTACTTATGCCGTCGTAAATACGCTTTGGGATTCGAGCGTATGAAAAATTACTTTTTCGTTTTTAATGTGCATTCTCTTATTTATAGACACGTAAAGAAGCGCAGAAAAAATTTTGTCAGTTTTAAATAAAGAAACAAAGCGCTGAAAGAGCACAGAGATGAGACGCAGCACAAAAAAAATGCGAACGCAAATTAATGAAAGTTTTACTCGTATGAATGCGTGTAAATTATGTATGCGAAAGTGGAATGTTTTTCTCTGTGTATCAACTGAATTTCCAGGAGCTAACAATTAACTCAGAGAATAAGTTAAGTGCGTAAGTGAAAAGCGCTAGAGAAAGCGAAACATATTTTTAAACGAACGAGAAAGTTTTCTACATTTAAACTCTTTCTTGCTATTCTGTCAACGCGATTTTTTCATTTTCTCATTTTCACTTCAAACTTATTTACTACTTTCATTTTCGGCTCATCGCTCTTCTTCTAATGACTTATTTTTTCGCGTTTATTTTGAGAAAAATTTAATGAGAATTTCTTTCTCTTGCTATCTGTTAAATATACAACATTAAATTTTCACTGTACTCGCGAACTTAACTCAATTAAACTTGATGAGTACCATTTTCGCATAATCGTGTTCTATGCGAACATATTGATTATTGTTTGCAGCGAAAAATTTTTCCCGAGTAGATGTGTGAAAGAAGTCGATCTCTTGCTTGCCACCATCGTCAATACACGTAAAGCACACTTACAGCAGAAATGTTATTTTAGGAAATATAACGGAGATCAGCTTAAATTTAATATTTAATACTTTTATGAACATAATTTATTCTGTTTACAGATAATTAAATTTTGTTACATTCGAAATGGTGGAAAAATTGGTGCAAAAGCAAAGCATATCAGTAGATTAAAGTGATTTAAGACGCAATTATCATCAAAACTTCTCAACTTTTATGTTGTAGTAATCATTTTTGAAAACTTTCATAAATAAGACACAAACTTTAAATTATTTATTTAATTAAGATAATATTTTTCGAAGAGATAACATTGAAAATTTATTTCTGCAATCAATTTTAATA
This sequence comes from Dinothrombium tinctorium, assembly GCA_003675995.1. Lineage (NCBI taxonomy): Eukaryota > Metazoa > Arthropoda > Arachnida > Trombidiformes > Trombidiidae > Dinothrombium > Dinothrombium tinctorium. Next base: position 475 of record NCKU01003920.1, on the reverse strand, counting down.
ATATGAACATCGTAATTAATCATTAAATAAAATCGATCGAAATTTAGTCTTAATTTAGGGCGAAAATGGCCTTAATAGCTTTCTGATTTCAGCAATTATCAATTTCACGATTTTCTCTCGCATTCAATTTGCAAACTTTGTATCTCGCGACCTGTATTTTCGTTGCTTATTTACCAGAAAAACGTTTACTCGTTTCGAACTGAATATTCTGTTTCAATAAATTTTAACAATCAACTCAAAATCAGTTAGATACTTGAATGTTTGCTTTTTAAGAGTTTTTTGAAACTTGAAAACATCTCAAAGATTCGAGATCTCAATGATTGAGGCCAAACGTGAAGAAAAGCAGAAAAGTATGAGCGAATGCGAAACCGATTATCTATCGGTTTAATTAAGAGTAATTACAAACTTTTATCATTCGCTTAGCTAATCTACTTGGCCTGCACTTGCTTCAAATCAATAGTTTGGTCAAACAGCT
>NCKU01003919.1:0-13612 GCA_003675995.1 Dinothrombium tinctorium | reverse complement strand
AGTTATGTTCGCTAAAAAAATTGTGATCACAAATCAATCTTTGGGTTAGCGGTGATTTTTTTAATGAGCGAACACGGAAGATTCTGTGAATGAATAAGAAGCTCTTTTTTCTTGAGTACATAGTTTGTTATTCATTTAAGCCATTAGAAGTGGTCATTTCGATGATTCGTTAAAAAGAAGAGAAACACACAGCGAAAGTATTTATGATAGAGTGAGATTGAGATGAAGATGGCGATGGAGATAGGGGGAGAGAGCGATTGAAGAAGAAAAGTAGAATGTGAGCACTGAGTCGGAGAGAGAGAATAGAAAGCGTTTCGGTTTTGCTCATTCGAACGACGATCAATCTCGGCGATCGCAGCCACTTTTACTATAATCAATACTCTTTCAGCTTGTAATATAAGTGTATATACATACGGATCATAACATTATTATGGTGGAGAAAAAATTGTAATATAAATGATTTTCTGTCATCATTTCACTCTATGATTACATGTCCATAAAATTTTTCGCGAAAAAAGAAAAGAAAAGCAAAGCAAATGACTTTCGAGTCTTGTGAAAATCTTTCATCGCTAATCTCATTTAGACGCTCTTCGCTCTTTTAATTAAGTCTTTCAATTTGAGGCAAAAAGCAGAGCAAAACGCTGATTCGGATTCATTTTTAGCTTTCAGGTGCGAAACTGTACATAAATATCGAAAAATGTAACCAAATTTTCTCGTAATTAAAAAAAATTAAACAAACTCACGAATAGAATGCAATTCGCCGGCTCTAACTAGACGCATTCATCTTCTTTTTTCTCTTCAATTTTCTCTTTGCAACGAAAAGAAACTTTTCAAGAGAAGATCAGCAATCAACAAGCCCACGTGAAACGAGTTTCCGTAAAAATTTTGACGAAAATCGTTTAAAAAATCTGCTTTACCTCGTTCCTATAGTAAAAATTTCGCTTTTCGAAGAAAACACGAGGCTTAAATGAAATTCAAACAGCAACTTCGCTAATATTCACTAGTCACTCGTCGCTTGATAATTAGTTTAAATAACTTGATTGATTGTGAAAAACTTCTTCTTTTCGGATGTAGAAAAAATTTCCGCGAATTAAATTATTAGCGGATTACGACGAAATTCGCCATTTGCGCTAACGAACTTAAATAAGTCACGAATAGAAATAATAAAAAATCCGTGAGCTAAACTAACCGTAAATTGCTGGCTCTTTCCAATTATTTTCGCTTCACTAAATTCGCCGCATCGCTCTCACTCTCGCTCTTGCTCGCTTTTCGCTCTCATTTCTCATTGTGTTCTTCATCTAAAAATTGTCAATGTAACAACATTCATCACGTTGTTCGCTTTTCGGTCCACATTATGTTCATTCTCGACCATCTCGCTTAACTCGCGCGCAATTGTAAATTAAATTAAATTAAATTCAATTCAATTAATTTCAATTTTGATGAACATATGCAGGCGGCAAACAAATGCGCACACAGCGAAAAAGGAAATACACACACACACACAGAATATGAAAATTTTTAAAACAATTTTTACTTTGTTTTTGTTGTAATTAACGATAACAAGTGAAAATCAACTTTTAAAGCTGTAGAGGAAGCAAAGCGGGAAAATGTTAAGTAAACTCGCTATGAAAAAATGAACTAATAGCTTCTAGCTGCTAAAATTGTATAAAAATGTTATTTAAAAGAATTCAAAATGAAAAAAAATTGTTCTGACAAATGATGACCAATAAACGAAATTTTTCTTACGAAAAACTGTGCAAAATTATAACTTTTCAAAACTAATGAAAATTTTCGAGTCAGTCAAATTCGTACGCGGAAAACTTTGAGGAATTGAAAAAAAAATTGAAAATAAAATCGCATAAGCACAAATTTGAAATAAATATGCGGCGCTTAGCGCGAATTTCAGTCGTCGAGATTTTTTTTGTGAGAATTTTTTGCGGGAGATGAGATGAAAGTTTGTTTGAATTCTAATATTTGTTAAACGAGAAAAAATTATCTTTTTCAGCGAAAAATTTCGCATTCGAGTCTCTCACTTGTCTCGTCTCTTTTTCTGTCTTCTCTCGCTTTATTTCAAACTTTTTTGGTACTTTGAAGAACGAAGCGTTGAACGCCCATTAAATTAAAAAGCATCATTCTTCGACTAAAAACGTGTCCTTTTCCACCTTTCAATCTCCGAATGCTTCTCCGCTTATCTCTCGCTTGCTCTCTCGCGCTCACTCGCTCACTCGCTCGCCTATCGCTGCTGCTTTTCTTCATCATTCTTAATATACTTCTTCTGCTTTTTATGCTCCCCTTTCGCTCGCTGCTGAAATCGGAGACAAAGTGTCTTGACGGTGATGAAAGATGCGCACATATTTAATTTATTGCCTGTATTTATTATTTAATTGCGTTTAATGGCTCAAAGGCAAATACGTGTAATGTATACGAGCAGAAAACGAGCTGAGAAACGGCGAGCGAGAGCGCGAGAAAGAGAGAACAACAATCAAAGCGAGAAGAAGAAAAAGAGTAGCGATCGAAACTTGAAACTCATCCGAACGTAATCGGTCGTAGCCACTGCAACCATCATCATCATCATCATCGTCGTCGTCGACATCATCAGCTATTCACATTCGACAATTATCGTCCTACCACCATCAGTATCGGTATCAGTTAACAAACAAATCATCTTTTTCATTTAAATCATGTTTCGAATTAGTAATTAGGCGTTCTGGAAATTTGGTCTTTTTTATGTTAATGTTTGTACAAAAAAATGAAAATAAAAATTATAAATTACAAAAATTGGTGCTCGAGAAGCAAAATCGTGCCTCTTTGTTTTCGCTGCTCGAAAAGCTATTTATTCGTTTTTATGTTTGCCTCAAATTATTGCTGAAACAGTGCTTAATCATTTAAGTAGTGAACAATTAGGAAAAGAAAAACTCGCTTAAACGAACACAATCAGCAGTTTCCTTCAAATATTTTTTAAAATTCATATTCGCAATAATTAAAAACGAATTTAAAAAATGAAAATAAAAAATGGTTTCAAACTTCTTTTGTTTAAATGAAAGAGAAAAAAGCGAGCGAGCATTGAGTTTAAGCGAAATAATGTTAAGAAAATGATATTTTATGCAGAAGTGAATAAATTTGCATATTTTATTCAGTTTTTAGTCGTCAAGCGATCGACAATCTTTTGCGATTCTTGCCTCGTTTATATAAACTGAATTCAGCGTAATTTTCATTTTCATTACGTTTAAAAATTCAAAGCAAATAGAAAAAAAGAAAGAACAAACACATAGCAACGATAAGAGCACGTTGCGCGAAAATGCGCTGCTAGGAAAAATGGTTACCGCTAAATTTGGTTATCTTCAAGTGAGTGACTGAACACGATACAAGCGGAGCGACGATGTCAATGATAACGACTGCGAAATGATCATTTACGCGGAATTCATTTGCCAAAGTGCACATTAACTGACAAAATATGATGCGCAGCGCTTTTTCATAAATTTATTATTATTTAATAACGTTTATTCAACTGAAATATTTAATTGCGATTAAATTTCAACGCACCAACTGAACATATTTGAGTAGATGATCAAGTTTTGAGCGCCGAAATTCGACTGAGATATAAGCAAAACACGATAAAGCGACACACTTATCAATTCAAATGCTTTGTGAAACTCTAATTATAATTGAAATTTGCTTTGGGTATCTAAATGAACTTATCCTAAATTTCTTAATTAGTCGATAACTTTTAATTAATCAAATTGTACTAATCTAACTTTTTTCCGCTTGTTTTTTCAACCAGTAAAAACTAAAACGATTTCAGTCGCAATCGAAATCGAAGTTTTTCACAAGCACTAGTGTCACACTCTTTTCGGCGAAGAGAGCGACCAAATGGACTGTTCAAATAAGCGTGACAAAACACTGAGTTGTTCAATGATTACCTCAGCTAAAGCTGCTGTAAACCGATCCTCTCGATGTGCAGAATCTTGTGTTGATGTTTGTTCCCAGTGTACCACTCGTCATAAACACTATTTAGAAATAATTTATTTACGATATTTTACGCCAAAACTCTGCATGTATTTTCAGTACGCTTTCAGCTCACATTCAAAATGCTCTCTCTCTCTCTCTCTCTCTTTCTCTCTCGCTCGCCGTTTAATATTAAGCTCATATCGCTCATCGTATTGCTCACGACCAGACCAACTTTTGCAAATGCATGAATATTGCAAAAATAAACATTGAGATGGCAATGTTAACATCTGACTATTTAATACTCATTTCAAGCATTTTTACATCGATATCGTAATCTAAATCTAACTGAAACGCTCGCCAAAATGAAAATTGTGAGTAGAAAAGAAATTTCTGTCAGAATAAGCGTTAAAAATTTAGTTTATCGAAAATTTCTAAATTCGCAAATTGAATAAACAGTAGGTGTTCTTTCGGAGTGTACGCTCTGGTTAAAAAATTTTAATTTTGCCTGCATTATGCGCATTTCGCAATCATTTGTTATCTTTTTAATAAACTTAATTGAATATAGTTTTTCTCATCGGCAAAATTTAGCGAATGTGCGGAATTTCAATTTTTTATAAGCAGAAACGATTAATCGCTTGTCTCACTAATTTTGTTTGAAACGCAAATTTTTTCCATTAAAAACGTTAGTCGTACGATGTTAAATCATTTTTCAAATGCGCAGTTTATTCATTTATTCACATGATTTTCATTTACCTTTTTAATTGAAATTCAACACATCCATTTCCAGCATAGTGTGGAAATATAATAGCGACAGGAGAAAAAAATTAAATTAAAACGAAATGCTTAAAAAGCTAACGGCGAGCGAGAGAAAAAAAGTTAATTTAGCAAACCGCTACAAGCATTTCTCACCACCTCTTTAAAAAAAAATTTTCGAGAGCACAAAAAAAACATGAATACAGAATAAGGTATTTGTGTGAAAATTTAGTGCGAAATGAGTTAATCATTGAACTAATACAAATTCTCAATCATTTGAATCGTGTCAATTGATCATTTCAAGCGATGAGTTTAGCGCTTTTCTCGGTATTATAATCATTTATCTATGAGAACAATTTTCAAATGGTTTTGAGTTTTGATCGATAAGCTTCAAACTCGTCGTTTTTCATTTTAAATCGGAACTAACTTTCAACGAGTAAATTCGATGGAAAAATCAAATTTTGAAGTTAAAGTGAAAATGTTAATTTTGTTAGTTATGCAAATAGTTGATTTGTATTATTTAAAGTTGTTCAAAGCAAATATTACTGTTGATAAAAAGTAGTTAATTTAATTCGCAAAATACACTTTCGGAAATAACTGCATTGCTATCCGAAAATCTGCATTGATTTTATCGCTTAACGCGATTGTTTAAACTTAAACACAATAGCGTTCAGATTTTTATTAAAAATTGAATGGTTTCTTCTGTGAATATCATCTTTAATTATCGATACAACACTAATTCTAAAATTAATAAAATCAATGGAGGAACATTATTATTTCTATGAGTGTATTTGGGAAACGTTTTAAGTTCAATTTGTAGAAAGTTTTCGGCTCTAATCCGACTGCAAAAGCTTATTAAGTTGAATATTAATAATAAATGCACTTACTTCGAATCTTTGCGATTGCTTTATCTGAAAATTTCATTTGTGTTCTTCTCTTCTTCTTTGCAAATCATAATTTCGAAAGGAAGAAGCGTTTCAGTGCTGCAAAACTTTTTCTTCATATACGATGAGGAACTTTCATAATTATAAATCAAAATTTTTTGTTCACTTATCGTCTATTAGTTTGCTGATTTATATTTAAACAATATGATGTGAAATGATGTGCAGATGTCAATAAAGCACAAAATTAGAAAAGAAATTCAAAATAATTTAACGCTGAAGGCTTAATGTTTGGTTAATTTCTCACCCAGCAACATTCGATACACTCATATAAGCTTCACTTAGTGTAATTTTATGAATTGTTTGAAACCAACAATGTGTGTAAAATAATTATAGTAAAATAGGATTTTTGTTTCAATGAAACAGGTCAACTTGAAGAAAGAGATAAGCTCGATGACGGAAAACAGATCGACTTTTTCCATTTTTTTTTATTATTTTTATTCATCACTGGCAACAATGCATTCGCTGTCAAAAAATAATCAACTTCAGATGCTTTGTAGTTTTAGGTGCAAATCTTCTCTCTAAAAAACATTTTTCTACTCCGATTTACACTCAAGCCTCTCTATTTCGACGTCGATGGAGCTAAAAAATTATGTCGAAATGTCGAAGTTGTCAGATTTCACTGAGAAATGTGTATTTTGGTCCAAAATTTTTTGGTCAAATTTTCGAGGATGTTGGATAAGTGAGGTATCCGATTACAGAGATTTGACTGTACTTCGTTCATATTCGCGATTTGTTTCGAAAAATGATATAATCTTACTTGTTAGAGCAAAAAAATTAACTTCTAGCTTTGAGGTTGATTTGAGCATCAAAATAAAACCAAAATTGGACATGTATTAACTCATGAGTTTTTATTTTTTAAGCTAGAGTTTAAGCAAACTATCGTAGCTGAGAGAGTAAACAGAGGCAACGCTACAGTGATTATTTGAACGTGATGTTCCATAAGTTTTATGCAAAAAGATTTTGAGTTGAAACCTGAAATTAATTCCAAATTTCTCTCTACTTTGACTTTTTTTTGACTCAACTATAGCTGAAAATGAAGATTTAAACTATTTTACTAAAGTAATTTAAGTAACCGAATTAGTCTCTTACTTTAGTTTTTATTATGCATATTAAAATTTTTTGCCCTCAACACGTCACTCAGTTTTTATCTTCACTTATTTCGAATTTATTCTATTGCTTAATAAAGTACGTGAAAGCATGAAATTTAACTGAGAAAGTTTAGACACTTCACTGAATTCGCCGAAATTTGAGAATTTAATGCTTCTAATGGTGGACTTAATATCGCATTAATATCAGCCATTTAAAATCGAGCGATAAACCAGAAACGCTGTTCTGATTTTATTTTCTACTCGAATCAATAATGAAAACGATTTTATTCAGATTTGAAAAGCTGAAGATTAATGTTTTTGCAGTTGAAAATGCGATTATTTTTTCGAGTTTAATTTTTATTAAATCACCTTTTTAGGCGCTTCATAAATTGAGATCAAATTAGTTGTTTGAATTTTATTTTCAGCTCAGGTGAAATAGTTTCAAATTTGTTAATTTTTTAACGCTCGTTATTATATTTTAGACTTTAAATTATATACTTTCGCTGCGACGGAAAATAATTTTTACACAAAAATAGGATTAAGCAGCATAATGATTGAAAATTGAAAAAAAAAATTATCGAATTAGATGAAAAGAGTAAAAAAAGATTTGAAAGCTTGTCTGAGAATAGCGGCGCAAAAAAGTGAAGATAAAGAAAGTATGTTAAACGTGAGGAAGTGGAAGATGGGAAGAAGAAGAAGCAACGAAAGTGTTTGTTGAAGTTTCCCTAATTATTGAGTTGTCGAAAGATTTGATGTTGTGTGCAGAAAAGCTTATTTGCATAAAATTYTTTATAAGATGATAATTAAAAAAGGCGATGTACAAATAAAGCTTTTACGCTTTCAGGCGAAATAATTTGCATATAGCGAATGAGCGATAGAAGCGTTTGATTGTTACTTTAGTCGAAGCTTGTATGACTGAACACCTCAATTACCAATTAGCGATTAATCGACGCATTGCAAAGTGAACGAGTGAATTGAATTTAAAATGTTTGTTTGAAAGTGAGTGAGAAAAGAATTCGAACGAGGTAAAAAGATATTTAAACACAGAAAGTGAGCAAAAAAGAAGAAAGTGGCTTCTCTCGCACTCTCTGGCGCGCTATCTTTCACTTTAGCTGACGTGAAAAGCGTTTTTAATTACGCCACTCGACGTTTCGCTAATGTTTTTTGATTAAGTTATTCGCTTAATTGAAGCGAAGAAATTGAATACGACGACGACGAAGAAGAAGAAGTAGAGGAAGATGACGGGGAAAACAAAGAAGAAGCAAAAAAGTGTCGAGAGTAAAAGGAAAGCAGAAGCAAAAATAGTTATAATGCGAGTGAGTAACACTTGCACAAACGTTGATTAAGTTATTGAATTAGGTGAATAAACTGAAATTATTCAACAAATTGCTCTAGATCATGATTCGAAGCGAAGCACTTTCGTATTTTTGCTTCTGCAATCGATGGCTTAGTGTGCGAAAGTGCAGAGAAGACGAATGCGAACGTTTTCAGTTTGTAATCATATCTCAATGGTGTGCTTGTTCGCTTGGTTTAAAAAGAAAATTTAGCGAAGAAAAAAGAGAAATTTACATCAAACTCTAGTTGTAGTGAGTTAGTAGAAAGCAAAGTAAATCTTGACGAGGATGTTGTTTAAGAAGCAAAAACGAGCCTTGCGCTTTTTGTGAGCATAGAGTGAAAAGCTTAAAAAGAAGCACAACAAACAAAAGAAGATGAAGAAGAAGAAGAAGCGACGTATTCATTTGCAGAGCTTTCGATCGAATGATTATTATGAAGCAGTGTACTGAAGAGATAGCAGTAAACATGTGTCCTCGTTCATGTCGAAAGCAATAGCGCTAATAAATATTGACTGATCAAAGGCGGACGACGGGTACCGGAGGGACATGGCTTCATTGTTATCGCGGTGCTTTCGCAGCGAACATCGCAACAACTTGTGAGCGCTTTTCTCGCAAGGAGCGCTCGCTCTTATTTCTTAGTACACAAAAGTTAAGCTTGCAGCGTCAAACTAACAGCTTTACCCATCTCGTGAGTTTGTGAGTTAAGTGGATTTTAGTTCAGTTGTGAGAGAGAGAGAAAAAAGTGGAAAGCAAAATGAAAGTGCACAGTGAGCATCAGTGCGTTGGACAAAGGCGAGGCGAGAAGAAAATGAGCTCAGCTCCATGTGCCGCACAACTTTCGTTTTGTGCACACGTACAAGAAGCAATCCAACTTCACTTGAATGCATCATCACTTGTTTATGCTTGGTCAGCTCTGAGCATCGTTCGAGTGAGCAGCGGAGAGGCAGCAGCAGCAGCTAAACTTTCCTGCTTATTCTTGTTTTTGCTGCTTCATATTCTTCTTTGCACCATCACTCGTAATGCAATCTTTGCTCGCTTTCTTCTTGCTGCTCGCTTCTTGAGCGCGATAAACGCACTCAGCTGCTGTGAGCTTTGTGAGTGCGAGCGAGAGTGTGGCGAGTGATAACTGCTCTCACTAAATGAAAAAAAAGCTAAAAATGAGCTCCAATAATCAGCGTAATGATTTGAAGTAAGAGAAGCGAATTATTGTGCATTTCGCCGGCTGAGTGGCGCTAATCGATTGCGGCACTTTGTTAGCGGTGAAAAGTTTGGAACGCACTGCGAATATCAATTTATGTAGATTTTAATTTGCTTTATGCAAGGAGCAATTCCGTAATTCGAGCGAAATTGGCGAAGTAAAGTTTGGGAAAGCGGGAGGAGATTTGGCGTTAATTTGTTGGAGTTCGCTTTTCGCCAGCTTCTCTTAGTTGTGTTTGCTTTCGCTAATTCAAGCTTATCAACTGCAACATTCGCCGTGCGTGTATGCGTGTACACAAGTGTTACAATTTCGGAACTTGCACTTTCTATCTGCTCGCTCGCTCTCCTGCTCTCACTCGCGCTCGCTCTTCTCGCTAACGAACTTAGAAATGCGATGCGAAATGCGATGCACACACACATTAGGTACACAGTACTGAGGTTAGAAAATTTTGCACGAAATTATTTGCTACTCTCTCTGCTCTGTTTTGCTCCGCTCGAAAATACAATTCCGATTGAATTTTCCAGTCGGAGGCCTCTCGTGTATATAACATCTTCCTCGCTTTGCGCTACGCTCTTTCAAATTACACTTTCTCCTCTTCTTCTTCTCTTTTTGTGTGCCCTGCTTTTGGCTTCATCAAAGACTCGTAATACGATAAAAAGCGCGCAACACACACAAAGTGTATATATAAACTGGCGAAGAGCAGTTTGAGCAGCGAATATCAAGTAGAGGCTGGAAGCGAAAAAAGTTTACTGACCATTTCTTTACAACCGGTGCTCTATGACGACGACAACGCGCTGTACGTGCGCCGCATTCGTAATCGCATTGTCCAAACTAACTTTGCTCTACGCTCGATACCGCTGTGTGCAGTGCACCTTCGCTTTGCGCTGCACGCCACACGCTTCGGCGTCGCACAAAGAAATTCGAAATGCGTTTTTTGATACTTTTGATTTTATTAGCGCCACAAAACCGTGAAATATTCCTCAAACCGAATGCCAACTTCTCATTCTTTCGCCGCGATTCGATTCTTCGCTTTTCGCTTTATTTCCAACGTCAGCCCTTTCTTGCTTTTCATTCCTCAGCTTCCTTATCGCACTTTGTTTTTGCGCTCCATTCAAAAATGCGTCCAAAAACAAAACTCACTCGGCGCTGCGCTCATAATTAAACATTCGTACAAAACTGAATCTCAAAAGATGGAGAATCTGCAAGTGATGCACACACACACACACACACCAATGCACGTGTGTCAGTCATTGTATTGCTAGAATCCATCAACGAATTGAGCACACAGCTGCTGTTTCATAAATAACTGAGTGCTACTACAGTTTTACTACACGGTTGAGAAGAGTGGAGCGGAGCAGAGAGAAAAGCGTAAAGAAAGATGCACAAACACAGAAAAGCTGTGATGTGTGTGCATTGCGAGAATATCGCTCATCTGAGCTGATCACGAGATATAAAAAGCTGTGTCAGTGTTTTTAACGCTCGCGCTACAAAAATGTTTATGATGAGGCGAACACGAACGCGCGCCTCTTCTCAGCATAAAGCACACAAATCATCAAAGTAAAACGAAAAGAAAAGCACTGCTGCCTCTACGCCCAAGCGCTTAGCACATCAATTCGCTGTCAATGAGTGAAGAGGTAAAAAGCTAATCACATTTTCGACGGACATTCGCTGACAACACTTATACTTACTGCGGCCGATCTTGTTCGCTGCAAATCCACGCTCGCTGCTGCCAAATGCAATCAAAACTGTTGATCAGCATCGAGCGAACGCACTCGAACAATTCATTTTTTAATCGATTAATAAGCTAAACTCTCTCAATAAGTGTGTGTTCATGCTTTTTCTCCCGGCTTCCATTTTCGTTTTCTTCATTTCATCCTCCGTTCGCCGTTCTGTGTAAGTTGAGCGCCGCGATAAGAGAAATGAAAAGAGCTTTGAAAGTAATCTTAAGGGGATACAATGGCTTCAAAACTGATGAAAACTCAAGCTTTCTTTTCCATTTGCCTCTCCAATTATATAATTCAACACTGGAGCATATCATAATATATTTCTGTATCTAATTTCACTGCAAAAACAATCGCATTTTTCCCACTTGCGATCGTCGCAATGAAAAGCGAACGCAAATCTAATAATGAAAGCGACACATTTTGGGGTCCGCGCTCATCGAAAGAGTGCGAAAAAATCAATTTGTGCAGCTACTTAGGATTGAAATTCAAATTGTAAATTGCGTTTCAATATCTCGTTTTTTGTGCTCACTTTGCATTTATTATTACGAATAGAAAGAATGTTTAATATGAAATTCAACTGTGATCGCATAATATATGAAGTGTATTACAAAGAGAAACACACACACACGCATAAAGTAAAGAGATGATAGAGCCGAGCGAGTGAGTGAAATCTTATAAATTTTCATATTTCTCCGACTTTCTCTCGCCGCTTGTCGTTCGTTTCACTTCTTTTTTGCGCCGCTTGCTTAGCTTTTCTCTACGCTAGCATATCAACTAGAAAAGAACTAAAACTTTTCGCTTTTGCCATGTTGACAAGTTTAAAACCAAAATTCAGCCGATGGCGAAATCTTTTCTCATTCTTAGCTCCATTCGCATCATTCTTTCTTCTTCTTCTTCTTCTTCGTCTTTTCTTCGCAAAATTCAAACGACAAGCAATGAAAAACGCGGAAATATTTTCTTAATAAACACCGAGATACAGCGACTTATTTCACAGCTCGGATAATTTATTTTTTCCGTGCAGCCAACCATACGCAAAAAATGCGAACACCAATGTTATATTGATAAGATGATATGAATTTTACTTATGCCGTCGTAAATACGCTTTGGGATTCGAGCGTATGAAAAATTACTTTTTCGTTTTTAATGTGCATTCTCTTATTTATAGACACGTAAAGAAGCGCAGAAAAAATTTTGTCAGTTTTAAATAAAGAAACAAAGCGCTGAAAGAGCACAGAGATGAGACGCAGCACAAAAAAAATGCGAACGCAAATTAATGAAAGTTTTACTCGTATGAATGCGTGTAAATTATGTATGCGAAAGTGGAATGTTTTTCTCTGTGTATCAACTGAATTTCCAGGAGCTAACAATTAACTCAGAGAATAAGTTAAGTGCGTAAGTGAAAAGCGCTAGAGAAAGCGAAACATATTTTTAAACGAACGAGAAAGTTTTCTACATTTAAACTCTTTCTTGCTATTCTGTCAACGCGATTTTTTCATTTTCTCATTTTCACTTCAAACTTATTTACTACTTTCATTTTCGGCTCATCGCTCTTCTTCTAATGACTTATTTTTTCGCGTTTATTTTGAGAAAAATTTAATGAGAATTTCTTTCTCTTGCTATCTGTTAAATATACAACATTAAATTTTCACTGTACTCGCGAACTTAACTCAATTAAACTTGATGAGTACCATTTTCGCATAATCGTGTTCTATGCGAACATATTGATTATTGTTTGCAGCGAAAAATTTTTCCCGAGTAGATGTGTGAAAGAAGTCGATCTCTTGCTTGCCACCATCGTCAATACACGTAAAGCACACTTACAGCAGAAATGTTATTTTAGGAAATATAACGGAGATCAGCTTAAATTTAATATTTAATACTTTTATGAACATAATTTATTCTGTTTACAGATAATTAAATTTTGTTACATTCGAAATGGTGGAAAAATTGGTGCAAAAGCAAAGCATATCAGTAGATTAAAGTGATTTAAGACGCAATTATCATCAAAACTTCTCAACTTTTATGTTGTAGTAATCATTTTTGAAAACTTTCATAAATAAGACACAAACTTTAAATTATTTATTTAATTAAGATAATATTTTTCGAAGAGATAACATTGAAAATTTATTTCTGCAATCAATTTTAATAATATGAACATCGTAATTAATCATTAAATAAAATCGATCGAAATTTAGTCTTAATTTAGGGCGAAAATGGCCTTAATAGCTTTCTGATTTCAGCAATTATCAATTTCACGATTTTCTCTCGCATTCAATTTGCAAACTTTGTATCTCGCGACCTGTATTTTCGTTGCTTATTTACCAGAAAAACGTTTACTCGTTTCGAACTGAATATTCTGTTTCAATAAATTTTAACAATCAACTCAAAATCAGTTAGATACTTGAATGTTTGCTTTTTAAGAGTTTTTTGAAACTTGAAAACATCTCAAAGATTCGAGATCTCAATGATTGAGGCCAAACGTGAAGAAAAGCAGAAAAGTATGAGCGAATGCGAAACCGATTATCTATCGGTTTAATTAAGAGTAATTACAAACTTTTATCATTCGCTTAGCTAATCTACTTGGCCTGCACTTGCTTCAAATCAATAGTTTGGTCAAACAGCT
>NCKU01003918.1:0-13613 GCA_003675995.1 Dinothrombium tinctorium | reverse complement strand
GTTGATCTCAATATAATAAGTATTCTATGTTTCGAATTTCAAAAATGCGAAACCAATTTATTCATGTTTATTTTTGTACCTTTTTAAAAAATTTTGATAATTTTAGTCAAAAAAAAGGTAAGTTTTTAAATTCAATTAAGCTTTTCTGCTTCAGAAAATATTTTAATGGTTTAGATAAAATGTTTTAACATTGAACTCAATCATTAAAATCAGAGAATTAAAAAGCAAAAACGTTTTGCTCATTAACAGTTTAAAAAAATATTTGATTCTTGAAATTTTTAATTTTTTACTGAAGTTATTTTTAAAAACGTTATATTTTTGTATTTTCTTTCTAATTAACATATTTGCGAATGTAGTATTTTACTGGGGCCGTATTAAAGTGTACGAATCAATTGCTCAACAGGAGAGTGCCCGTGAGGGTGAAAGGGTGAGCTAGTCATTTGTTTAATACTCGGAAGAAATATGATTCAGTGAATTTTGATACGAAGTTTCTGCCTTTATCACTGATAATAACTTGGGGCAATCCATAAATGAGAATCCACTTCTCGTGAATCACTTTTACTGTCGTCTCTTAGTTCGCGTTTTTCAACTGTTCGGCGACATATTCTTTGCTCAACTGATCAACAAACTTCTACCTAAACAAATAAGAAGTTTCTACTATCGACACGAAGACATCAATGAAAATCGTATCAAAAAGCATTTAAGAAAGAAATTGGTTTTCGAAAACTGTCTTGTGTTCCGAATTTTTAATTTCTCAATTGACATTTGTTTCAGCTTCGCACGTAATTATAATTTGTTTCAGCATTTTCGGGCAAAAAGCCCTTTCTTAAAACGATAATAGGTACTCATAATTCTAAAATTACTTGTAGTATCTAAGTCGTGACAGCCTTTTATCTCTAACTTTCTCTCTTTATCTTTAACTCTTTTAGCTCTAAAAGAGATTTGGATATCAATAATAAGTATTCAATACGTTAATCGATCATCGAGCGTTCATAAAGTAAGCCGTTGAGTTTGATATACTTTTTCATAATTCTCCTAAGGTTAATGCACTTGCAGCAATATTTCGGGCGTCTTTTCGCTCTTCACAGAAGGTAAAGAAAGAAGACGCTCAAAATATTATCACTTTGTTTAAGCTGTTGATTGCTGTTGAAAATAAATTATTCAAATTGGTATGTTTTGATCTCGAAAATAAAACAAATTGAATTTCGCGCCTTATTTTAAAGTTGTCATGACGCGTTGTCTTTGTTTCAGCGCATGCTGAGCTTCGAGTAAACAAACCCCAAAATGGCGGATTCAAGAGTCAAACAGTTGCGAATTAAAACCGGCGTTTTGAAACGGTAATCATTCGATCGTTGATTTAGTCATTCCGTCGTACGATTGAATGCGAATTCATTTTGTTTTCCAATACTTTCGAAACCAAAATCGCTGCTTTTATTAAATTGTTTCATGTGTTTTTCAGAGTGTTAAAAGAGAAAGAAGTGTACGAAAAAGAAGTGGAAAATGAGAAGCAGCGATTAAATAAAATGATAAATGAGGCAAAAGATGAATACGACATTCGAAAGCAGGTCGCGAATTATCACTTGCTTCTCATCGATTGATAATGTCTCTCTCTCTCTCTCTCTGGTCTCCAAAAATAGGAGGAAGTCATTAATGAGACTTTAATGATGCTTCCCGATTGTCAGAAAAGGATTTACAACGCGTACAACGATTTGAAGTCTTTATTACAGGTTATTTCTTTCGCTTTCGCTTTTACTTAACGCTCGATTCTTAATGTTTTCGTTCACGTTTAGGAAAGCGAAGAGGATTTACAGGGAACAGAAGATTTCGAAACTGCTAAGCAGGTTTTAAGTCAAGTGGCTGTTTAAGATCACACACTTCTTCAATTTGAATATATATTATAGCTAAAATTTTTGCCAGAGACCAAAATAAATGTGATGCACAAAGATTATGAAACACTATTGAGTTTAATATATTCGTTTTAATCACTAAACACACTCACACACTTTCTCTTCGCTTTTTATTTTTTCTTATCGCCAACACTTTCGTGTCTTTTCGTTCTCTCGCTTTTCAATAAAAATATTAAATGCTTATTTTATTCAGTTTTGTTAGGCTAAACGCGAGTTTGTGTAAAATGGTAAATGGCATTTTCATCTTTTTCCTCAAAAGAAGCCAACGTGATATGCTTCTTACTCGCTGATGTCGGTTTGAGACTAGCCATCAAAAAGTGTAGTGATAAATTGGATCGCACTTTGTGTATGTCGAGGGATTCAATTCCTCCAATGAAAGATGGTGAAACTCTTTTAGCGTTGTTTAGCTTTTCTCGCTCACAACGAAATATAACAGCAGTTTTGTAATATAGTAGTTTTCTGATACTGGATGTGTGAGATGCTGCTTTCTTACTGTGCTAAGAAAGCGGCAACAAAAAATCAATAAATTTTTTTCCTATCTTTCTCTTATTTCTTCAGTGTCTTCATCACAGCATTTATCGGATGCGTTTATCTTGTGACAAGACAGAAGAAGACAGTACGAAGATAAAAAGCAAGGCGAAGAGATATACAAAAATTCTAATGGTTGTTTTCAAGCTTCGAGCAAAAACTTTCACTTCTCTCTTAAAACTAAGAACACATCAACTGTCAATCGTTTTGTGTTTGCTTTTCTGCAGCGAGCATATTTTCCGTGATTTCCTTCCGCCGAAAAAGCAGGTCCGGAAAAGGTTTCCATTGGGAGTTTACTTTCATGTGCATTAAAGTTTTACTCTCTACTTTTTGCTCTCTCACTCTTCTTCTGTCACTTTCTCTCTTTCTCTCACTTACACTCTCCGAAAAACTCATTGTTGTTACTATCGTCACCGTGATAAATGATACTATCTTCCCTTTGAAAATGTCATTTGATGACTGCGATATACTCATTTTGTTTAAATACACTATCGAACGTTTAACAATTACATTTTGTTTCTGCTGCTCTCAATCTCATCTGTCTCTCTCTCTCTCTCTCTCTCTCTCTCGTTCGCTCTCTATGTTGTCACGATTTGAGTGAAATTTTTAAACTAGGATTGTTTAAAAATTTAACATTCTTTGTAACTAAGCTGTCGAAAGTGAACAGTGAAAATTTTCGATGAAGTGAAGAGAAGTATAAAGTAAAGAGATGAAAAGAGAGAGAGAAAAAACGCAAATATCGCAATATAATTAATTTATTTCTTTTTCTTATACGCGTTATATATATATACACAAAGCGAAGAGCAGCGAAAGATGTTGAGACAATGAAGCGATGAAACTGACTTTGAATGCTACTTTTGAACACTACCTCCCGATGCTCTATGGTCGAAACGCTTGTGTCTGGGCGTGGATGCGAGTGCTGAGCGTAACGCAAGCGCTAATTTAGCGAAACTCGGTTGCTTTCTCTCTTCTATTCTTTTTTTTTAATATAATAAACTGTGTAAATGCGTTGTTGTAATCATTGTTGAATGCCACTATTTTCATATAGCTTCCGATTGTCTGTATTAAAGACATCGCTGCTATCCGAATAGCAATGATATGAGCGTTGAAAACGAAGCGATGCAAACTGTGTCACGGAAACAATTGGACTCATCGTTTTCATATATGTAGCATATAATTAAGCGAAAACATTCATTTTACAAACGATGTTTATTAAATTGAAACCGAAAAGTTTGACTGCGAAATGGTGCACTTGCAATGAGAAAAATGAACGAATGCACTCACTCACCGTTTGCCTGAAAGCGATGCTCTTTATACGCCCGAAAGCAGACTTCACCTCGCTTCACGGACACTTACGCAGCAAATACGGCGTGAGTGGTGATTTCGGCTTACTTTTCGGCGACAGTGATTAACCCATTGATGAAAAAAGGGCACACAAATTGACCATTTTTCCAAAGTGAAGACCTTTTAAATCTTGTATGGATTCATTAAGCATTGCGCAGCGGGATACTGTCGCCGAAACAGTTGTCGCTCGCTTCTGTCGCTTCGTATTTTACTTGTTTTATAAAGTGCAAGACAACGAAAACGTCAAGTCGGCTATTGCGATCAGGTAAATAACTCGTTGAAATTTTTTGTTCATTTTCTCTCTTTTTTGGAAGAAAGAAGCCAAAAAGCGACAGCGAGAAATGCGACGACAGTTTGAGACGATTTTAGAAATGAAAAGCGCGAAAAGAAAATAAGGCGAAGCAAAAAGCGTATAAAGAAAGTGAGAAAGCGAGAGAGAGAAAGAGAGAGAGAGATAGGGGCGAAATGGGCAGAAGAAAAGTGCAATGATGATGATTTCGACGACTACTGCTTTATCCTCACTTTCGAGTGTCAAAAACATCAATTTTTGTTGCGTTAAAGTCAATGGGATATAAAGTAATACGATGGGAATTGCGAGATGCTTGGGAAATATTATATGCCGTTTTCTTTCGCTTAGAAATGCCGTTTTCGCGATGCTGTGCGCTTCTCTTTTTGCCAGACTTAGAAATAGCATTTCATAAACACAAAATGAATCATATATTTGCGAGATATCATTTTCATCCATTTATTTACAGGCAGCAACGAGCTAAAAATCTATCCATCTATATAACATTTATCTATATAAAATACGAACACACTGTTGTTCGGCGTGTGTATGACATTAAGTAAAAATTTCTCTCTCGCTCTATCTTGCTTTTTGTATATATCATCTAACCTCGTTTTATAAGTCGATTGTTGTTTACTATCATAAGCATCGTTGTCTATGATAGTACGTGTCGTATGTTTGTGCGGTCGTGTTTTTGAGAAAAGAATGACAATGAAGAAGCAGCAGCAGCGTAAGAACAAAGAAGAAGAAGAAATAGATCCTTGGCTATAATGTGAATTGACAAACTTCGCG
This sequence comes from Dinothrombium tinctorium, assembly GCA_003675995.1. Lineage (NCBI taxonomy): Eukaryota > Metazoa > Arthropoda > Arachnida > Trombidiformes > Trombidiidae > Dinothrombium > Dinothrombium tinctorium. The sequence continues at coordinate 8,756 of NCKU01003918.1, read as the reverse complement.
TGGATCAAATCACATATATTTTTATTATCGAAAACGAAAAGGATGACGAGTTTTTCCTTCGGTGCGCTTCAAATGACAATCATAGAGAGAAAAGAAGACGCATACAAACGAGGCACAATAACATCGGAACGGCTTAAGAGTTTTCTCTCTCTCGCTTCAAAATCGCAATCAAGAATTCATTTCAAAGCTAACATTTCTTTTATCGACACTGTCGCCTGTCAAATTGGCTCCAGATTGACACGTTCTCATCAAAAATAGTGCGAAAAAATAAGAATAAGCTTAAGGCACGCGTTTAAACTCGAGTGCGCTGCATTCGGAAAAAGTGCGAAACGATATACGAAGTATACTTGGAAAAGCTACGACAATCAATTCGCGCACTACGACAAAAAGCGTTTCTGTGCGAACGCTGGCCGCGTTGTCAATAAAACTTTGCTCCACAGGTTTCTCTGTTGAATAGTTTCATTGTAGTTTCACTTTAATAAAGAGCTAAACGGGCAATAAACTGTTCCCTGTGATTACTGCTCTTCGCGTTTCGGGGAAAAAGAATTTCATTAATCGTCGCCATCGCACCGCGAAACACTAAGTACGGCGAGCATTTTGTACGTGCACCAGTTTAGCACGAGGCATATACTCGCATGTATCTTGTAGAAAAAGCCGTAAAATTGCACTCTACAGCAAAGCAATATGCAACCAGCACGTGCAGTACACGACTGGGCACGTGCGCGCGTATTATTCACTGCTACGCAATAACATTTAATAAATAGCCCGCCTTTAATATTAAAAAGTCGGTTTAGGATGTCTTAATTACATATATGACACAGAAAAACGATCGCTTAATTGAAAATCAGAGCCTGGGAACGGGGTTGCCGCGTATAGGGAAGTTCGCACAGAATGCCTGCTGACAGACGCCCGATTGTCTTCGCCAGTAGTTTCTGTGTTCGTTCGCAGCCCTTTCGCGTTAATTCGCTCCGTCTTCTTTCGCTTAAGATTCCGACGAAGGGGCAAAGCGAAGCGAGAGCTCAGCCTTTCTCAGACGGGCGAATTGCGCTTTTTGCCGCGCTCCATACCTCTGTGCAGTTAGAAAGCGATCGGCGAAGGTAAAAGTCTCCGAACTCACTTTACTTCGACACTGTACGTGTATGTGTGTGCGTGAAAATGTCGCTTTAAAAAGTTTGACACGTTGTCAATGGTCGAAGCTTATTGTTTAGGATTGGCAAGAAATCACTTGGTCTTTACAAAGATCAAGCATTTTCAAAAAGCGTCGACTCTTCGTCGATTCTGATTGTGATCTTTTTTCTGTTTCGCCTCTTCTTCGTCTTAACGTCTCATTTTCGGGCAGTTGTCGAGTTCAGCACAAAAATCGCTTAGAATTGTCACTATTGGTTAGTTGATCCAGTCGCTGCGCGTACGCCGAGTATCTGCCCAGAATCTGCTTCGAAAGCGTAAGATCCTTTACGGCGGTGTGTGCGATTCTCTAATGTTTATGTTGTATGCATTTTTCGCTGTGTTTCAAATATAGAGATATATATTAATATATAAAATCTAACCTCTTCACATTTCGTCGCAGTTTTTGCGAGTTGACGTATTATTACAATGCACTATTCGTTCTCAGCGAGTTGCTTACAAGTACTTGGCAGTCATGGACTAGATACTTCAAATAATAGCGGTGTGAATCACGCGCCAAATCTATCATCAGATACTCATCATACTCACAACACGCATCATCATCCGACAAATACGTCTACCTCGAATACATCGAACAGCAGTAATCTACAAGGAAGCAACGAGAAGCCGGTAAAACAGAAGCGGCATCGTACCCGTTTCACGCCCGCTCAGTTGCAGGAATTGGAGCGAAGCTTCTCCAAAACGCACTATCCCGATATCTTCATGCGGGAGGAGCTCGCAATGAGGATCGGGTTAACTGAGTCCAGGGTGCAGGTAAGCGATCGACTGATTGGCCCACTATGCTATCAAACAATTCTCAAGAACCTTTTGTGTGGCCCTTTTCTCGGTTTCACTAATTGAAACCGTCTAATAAAACACATTTTAATCCCTCCTGTGCCGCCTTTCACGCTAATTAAGCGTCGCAAATCTCTTTATGATTTTTGCTTCTCTTTGTTTGCCTGAGAATCGAACATCTTATTGCAAGACGCTAAACACTTTGACGGTCACATTTGCCGCTTTTGGTGCCGACGGCATCTATTTCGTCTACACTCGATTTCGCTATTTGCACACAAACACCAAAGCTAACGATATAGAATAAGAGAGGAGAACGAGAGAACGATACACACCTCGCTTCACGCCTTTCGTGCAATGTTTGCAAAAAGTTCAGTGAAAAAGCCTCTCTGCTTCTCGCTCGCGATTTATAAACAAAATGCGACTCTATAATTCCCGTTGGGTTCAAATGGTGTGTGTGTGATGAGTTCCGTGTATTTGTGTGTGTGCGATGTCGAAATCAAATTTCACAAGAAATTGAGTGCGACCGTCGAGCCGAAAAAAGTGCAGTTAATCACGCGCACAATGCGTGCACGGGCTGACCGCAGAAGAGAAAATCGCATTTCCCACAATTTCCGCAATTCGTGCGCAGTTTGAAAAACGATAGATGCAAATTAGGCAAAATGGAGTTGAAAAAGAAGCAGAAGAAAGTTTTGCGGCAAACAAATTTTCATATGCAATGATAATAGCGGAGTACATTTCAATTTAGCACGGCTCGTGCAATTACGCGTTTTCCGCTGCTCGTTCCTCGCCGACACTGTACACAGCGCGGTCGGGCGCGTGACACACGATCTCGATTCATATTTAAATACGCTTTTTGTAATTGATGAGCAAATCACCTGCGCTAAATTTTTTGACTGCATCCGATGGATCTGCGTGCATACAGAGTCGCTACTACGCTTCGTTCGATAGCATGATCTGTGCTATGTGCGCGTTTTCGTTGTTGTGAGTGTGTGTGTGTTGGTTGACTCTTCATTTACCGCTTTGTCAGTCGCGTTAAATGCTGATAAATGGCCGAGATTACGTTTCCCAACTTGGGGAATGGCATCAGGATTACTTTAGCTCTTCTCTTCTCGCCATCGCGTCGTTGTTGCCTGCTTCAAATAAAAGAGTATAGATTCTTATATGGAAGGTTATAAATTCAACAGCCGCAAAAACGTACTCCGATTATTCCTGTGAGATTATATTCCTATCATTTCTACAATACGCGCGATGTATGTTTCTCACTCGCTAGCTTGCTCTTTTCGCTCTCACTCTCTCTCATTCTCTTGCTTCTTGCCTCCTGTATTTCGTGTACGTATATTCGCAGGCGATCATTTGCTGGCATTAACACGGCATCTGTATTAACTCGCGATCGTTCATAAAATGTACGAATTTTTGAGAAAATGCGAGCGCAAAAAGGTCGGCAACCTTCGCTTGTATTTGCTCTCATGTTGTAAATGTGCATTTAATTAACGAAAAAAGGCGATCAATTTAGCGACGATGTAAATTAAATACACTACGTCTCTATGTCTCGATTCTGGGCTTTACCACATTGTTCGCTGCTCACTAGTATTACATTATTGAAAAATGCGAACAGATTGACCATCGAAAGACCTGTATGATCATAAAGGTGCTCTAGACAAATGGTTTTGTTTTCTCCTTCGCCCGCGTGTTCTTCGGTCCCCATTTTTTGCAGCATCTCGCTTCTGCTTTTTTCTCTTTGTACGGACATTAATTTAAAAGACAGTGCACATCGCGTTTTTCCTCACGGGATTCACCGCATATATGCGCGCTCGCTATATGGGTATAGAGTGCGAGTAAGTAACATATATATATGTATGCGATGCGCCATTTATTACATTGCCATTATGTGCCTTGTGTGATGACGCGTTAGTTTATAAATTATATACATACGCAACATGCACAGACAAAACACAGGCACATCGATAAGCGGCACATTCTCGCTGTTTTTCACGCGTATTATAGAGTCACTTTGCATTCTAGAGGTAGAGGCAGCAGAAGTAGCAGCAAAAAAAGTGAGAAGCAGAAAGCGAGAATCCGCAAACTCCATCGCTGTCGAAGTGAGAGAATGGAAAGAGAAAGAGAAAAAGAGCGAAGAAAAATATGCGAATGTGACAGTGAGAAAGAGATGAAAAGGGAGCTGAGTGAGCGAGTGCGAACGATAGACACTAAGAGAGAGAGAGTGAGCGAGTGAGAGAAGAGAGAAAGAGAGAGAGAGATAGAGATAGAGAGGAAACAGTGTCAAGGGACTCGCGAGTTGCACTTCTTTGACAACGAATGTACATTTGATATTAATGTGGTTTTGCTGTCCCATTAAAAAGTAATCCGTCCCAAAGAGGCTATATGTATGGAAGTGTGGGGATAACGTAATGATGCAGTATATGGTTATTGCCATCAAACAACAGGAAATTGCGCAGCCGACGAAGAAGAAAAAGTAGCATCTAATGCTGATCACTATAAATACCTTCACATTAAACGTGTATGTGCGCCTGGCCTTTCTTTCATTCTCGCTCCATCACTTTCATTGCTCCCACTCACACCGTTCATAAATACTATATTCACTTTGCGCGGCTTTAACTGACACAAAAAACGATATGCTGGTTACGACGTGCCAGCGAAAGCCGCATATCATTCGAGTAACGCTTGCATTTTTGCTAACTTATTTTAAGAAAGTAACTTTTGTGTATAGATTTCGATAGGCGTCATAAATTTTTTTATATCTTTATATACACACCTCGATCCGTATAGTTGATGTTAACGAGTTTTTCGCGAAGAAAATATGAGTACGAGAGATGCTATTTAATCATAAATGTGTAAAAGAGTAAAGCTCAACTTCATCAAACATCACAACAGCTTTATTACTATTACAGCTTTATGCCATATACACACTAGAGTCGTAGATGCGATTTTATTTTTGCGTGCGGTGTGCATTTAAAAAAAATCATTACATTTCAAACGCTGACAGTTAACGGTATGTTCTTAAGTGCTGAAACGTGTTTCGTCAACGATCAACACACACAAAATTCAGTGCGAAAGTTTTCGCTCTCATTTGAAGCGAGAGATAAATTTTCACTGCGATATCGTTCGCAATTCGATCGATGGAAAATGCATCCGAAAAAACAACTTTTATTTACACATTTTTGTTCACTCGCTCTTCTCTTCATCGCGTCGCTTCGCTCGGCGCCCGAAACGCTGCTTCCCTATAAAAACGTTTGCTCCTCTTGGGATTTGCCATTCGAAATATCCTCAAATTATTAATGATGCGATTTATAAAAATTCTCTCGTTTTCTCTCTTACTTTCAGGTTTGGTTTCAAAATAGACGAGCGAAGTGGAAAAAGCGCAAGAAAACCACCAACGTTTTCCGCAGTCCGGGAGCGTTGCTTCCTTCGCACACTTTGCCTCCATTCGGTTCCGTTGGATCGCCGACCGACGGTTTGTGTTCGTTTTCGTCTGGAGCAGATCCACGCTGGCATATGAGTTCGGGCATGGGACAAATGTCTGGCCACGGCTTACCGCTGTGTCCGCCGGGTATCTCGCGCCAACCAGCGTTAGGTCAGAGTTTACAAAGCCCGACGCCATCGATGAGCGGCATAAATCAGAATGTGACCGGAATACCGACCACCGCATGCTATCAGCCATACAATACGGGCCTAAATGGAGTGCATTCAGCACCGCCGCAATCAATGAACTCGAGTACACCGCCGAGTAGTTCAAGTTCCTGTTCACCGCCGGGTCTCAATTGTAGCATTGCCGGCATCACCGGCATGCCGGCAATGGGTGCACCGAACGATACGAACGACGTATGGAGAGGGACGTCGATAGCCGCGTTAAGACGTAAAGCGATCGAACATACAGCGAATATGACCGTGATGCCAATGCTCGGAAGATGAACGAGTTAGCGCGTGATTATTGATTTTGAACGATTCTGCCGTCGTCACTCTTTCGGACAATTGATTTGGACAGTTTTGTTCAAATTTTTGGACAATTTATGATATAAATATAAATTCAAAAACAAAATTCAGACTGAGCGTGAAAGCAAGAAGACGCATCATCACTTTTAGAAGACAGACACACAGAAAAAATTGAAATCTTTGCAAAAAACGGTTGGTACACATCATATTCACAAGTCTTTTTTCGTTGTGTAACTGTAAAACCTTGTTATAAGTAATACTTCAATTGTTGAGGCAAAAACCAATTTTGATCGAATGCGAATGTTTTTTTCTCTCTTTGTATTTGGTTTTCAGAAGAAACACAAAACACAAAAGCATAATAACAATGGACATGCAGAAAGGAAAGAAAGGAAAGACGAAACTCATGTTTGATTTGCAAAAATTGTTTCTTTAATTCAAAAACGACGACCACATCTTAATTTTGTAATGAAAAAATGGACAAAGAAAACAAAAACGGATTAATTTCAGCCTCATTACAATAAACATTTATCACTTGTAACGAGAAGAAATTTAGATAAAGTGCTGATTGCGTTTTCTTTAGCGCACATTTATCGCGATTCTCTTTTTTTGGACACCAGACCCATAAAACGTGTGAGGTGTGTAGCAGTGAAGTCTCTCTCTCTCTCTCTCCTCTTTCTCCCTCCATACACAGTGTATCTTTAAAGTTAAACGAATCGTTTTGTGTTGTTAGTGTTGTTTCCATAATAATAGCAATGATGGGCTCGATTTAAGTAAAACGCGGCCACTCGTCGTGAAAGTTTATCGAATGTTTTTGCTTTGAAAAAATAGATTCGAGAAAAAAAAGAGAAAAGCGTTTCACGATTTGAAACAAAATAAAACGCTGTTCGGGAATATACGCAAGAGCAGCATCCATAAAACAATGCATCTTTTCTGCGTCTCACGCTTATTCTCGAAGCATTTTTTCTTCTTCACGCAGTCAATCTCACGAAATAGTGTCAAAAAAGTTAATAAAGAATGCAGAAAGCGATTTTAGCATACTTTCTGTGTTGCTATGTTGTGAAGTATGTGCAAAATTATCATCCGTACAGCGAAATGATATTGAGATGGTAGATGTTGCAGCATAGGAAAGCCATGGAAACGCCTCACTATTTTCAATGGTATTGTGTGTGAATGTATGCATACACACACACACACAGGACTCTTGTGCAAGTATCAATAGTTTCAACAGTACCTACGTACAATGCTTATGTGTACATTTCACAATTAACTGTATTAATCATTAATGCAATGCGAGACAATCTAACGTTGCAACAGCGAAGAAACGATAGCGACAAACATGAAAACAGCGTCGACTACTGCGATTATGTTAATATTGTTTTATCCGTTGTAAAAGCACACGACACGCGACTAGTGGAATGTGAACACAGATTAACTTGTAAATTATGTGTTTATGTTTATAACACAAATTTTTGCATTTTGAATGTAAATCAAATCATCTGTGTTTAACTTAAAAGTTTACTTTTGAAATTTACGTCGTTTACGCAGTGTACATTTAACATTGGACTATCATTAGCAACTGGGTGATGACTTCGCGTAATCCGCTGAGCATATGTTTGCGAAATGTTTAGATTTCCGCTTTGTATCGACGGGGTGCTTATTAATCGAATTCTATACTCGTGTTTACTTTGCGTTCCAAGTTACACTTTAACTACGCGCGCGATGCACACACTCGCATACAAAACTGCGGTGTATACATCGCGCCGCGATTATAGAGAAGATGAATGAAAATTGAGTGATCTATAAAAGTGGTGAAATTGGGAAAAGCTGAAGCAGTGTGTGTGTCTGAGAGAGAGAGAGAGAGAAATGTTGATGTTCGTTTTTTTTGGCTCATATCATAAAAATGTCGAAATATGAAACGCGTGCAGAAAAAGAAATCACATGCATTTAATATTCATAATCGTATTTATCAATGAATAATGTAGTTTTAAAAACATGGCGAATGGTATGAATGTGTGCATCGGTGAGATATTGTAACATTAAAGCATCTCTAGAGTCCGGAAAGTGATTCCAGTTTAATAAAAGAAGCAGCGGGAGTTTTTCGCTACTTTCTACACTCCTCTCTCTTTGCTCTCTCCTTGCTCTCTCTTCATTGTGTTCGGCACACTGTTTTTCTGTTCGATGTATATTTATAACAAACACACGGGAGGCAGGCAGGCAGGCAGTGAAACGAACGCGCCTTCATCCACTCGCAGGTGTTTGCTCGCACTCTTCTGCTCTACTTTTTTATTCATTCGCATTTTTAATATTTTAAAGCGAAACACTACTGCCAACAGCGAGCTTATATTCATCAGTTACACCTTACTTCATTAATAACATCTTTATAAATGATGAGCATTTTTTGAAGCTTAGCAGAAGCAGTGAACAAAAAATGTAATCAACGCGCGCGATGTGAAATATGTTATACGCCGGTATTCAAGACGAATTTTTTTCATTTACAATATATGACAGTTTTTGGCTAAATCACAGCGTTTTCAACTGCACTCTACTACACTTTCTAGTTTATTACTGCAAACGCAAACTTTTTTCGCTCGTACTGAGGCTGAATCTGCGGGGAGCGATTCTTGTCGCCTGTTTCTCCGTCACCTTCTTCTATAAACTTTTAAGTTAAATTTATTTGAAAAAATGGTTCAGTGAATGCGAATGAGAAAATTTTTTTCCGCGAATTGTATTCTTTTCGTCGAAAACACAATTAACGGTAAGGTACAAAATTTTACTCGACCCATTTATTTATATTGTTCACCTCAAATTAAATTTGCTCGCGTTTCGTCGTCGCCTTCTTCTTCTTC
>NCKU01003917.1:0-13615 GCA_003675995.1 Dinothrombium tinctorium | reverse complement strand
TAAATTAGTGCTTAGATTTTCTTCACGAGTACTACGGACACGAGCTTATTAAATAGTTAATTCTATTCCTGTATTTAAAGCTGGTTTACTTCTGCATTGAATATATAAATAAACGACTGTCAAAGCGATTCAATATAAAATTTTTCGATTATCGAATCGTATCTACAAACATTAGCTAGAGCCGTTCTGATGATTCTCACAGTGATTGTACGGTGATGACGAATTTTTGTTTTGTTTCGGTGTCAAATGACAGGAGAAAGAAATATGAATTTTATATTCATTTTCTCTATTACACAATTAAGCTAGAAATTAAGTTTTTATTTTTGATATTGTAAAACATAGAAAATATGCCTGAAGATAATCAAATACACTTGAAGTAAGTTATCTCGTTTGTATGCCATCAAGAGATAAAGTTTTCGATCGTCGAGATTAACCTCAACGCAAGAAAAACTTTTCCTAAGTATTCGGAGTGAAAAAGGAGGGCAACATTCAAATGGTTTGTTTATCAACAAAAATTGTGACTTTTTACATTGTAAATTAACTATGAATATGAGAAAAAATTGTATTCAAATGTTATATAGCAAGATTATTGATTTAAAATCTGTGAATATTATGACATTGAAAGTAATTCAATTTTTGAGATTAAAATTTGCGAATTTGCTTCTCAAAACAGGTGAACAGCTTTTTTGAAAATTTTACAACACAAGCAAAAACTCATTTTTGACATTGATTTCTGCACGCAAATCTGTAATTTGCTCTCATTTTTCTCGCCGTAGTGTATACAGGGTGTACCGTATAAAACCGTACGATTTTAATGTATTTTGTGCTAAAATCGTACGGTTTTATACGGTACACCCTGTACAAGTGTATAAATATTGGTTTGAAAAAAGGTTGTGCTTGACATTCGAAAACTTTTGTTAGCTCAAAACAAGAAATTTTATTTCAATACCTTAAACTTTTAATGTATAATAAAATTTCACGCAAACTTATTTAAGTGGTTTGATTTTTTAATAAGAAATTTTTTTCTTGAATGAATCAATATGCGCTCTAATAAATTGATTGTATTTCGTTTGCAAAAGTATTCTCGACATAAGTACAGTGTTCACCAAAAAATTTTCTTTTTTCATCCAAAACTGGTTTAATTCGATATTAAAAATGTGGATTAGATAAGCAATTTTTACCCAGTACAGCACATTTCATAAAAATGTGTCACATTATCTTACATACTTTTATGTAAATATGCGTTTAATAAATCAGATTTAATATTTTCGGGTCATATTTAGACTAACCGCATGAAGATATAACATGCCTCGTATTCGGTAATTCCAACCCAAACTTTTCACTCACTTGGTGCCAGCTCCCTCCTTGGCAAAAATCTTGCCTATTCAAAATTCAAACTTTTTTGTTCTGATTTAAACAATAAAGAACATTAAATTTTGTGTATTGTGTATTTTTAATTTAAATAAAAATATTTTTAAATATTTAAATTAAAAAAGTACTATCGTATTTATAAGAGTTGTATTTTAAAATTAAAGTAAAGTGTTACAAAAGAATTAACTCGGCTAAATCGTTGTGCTTAATCATGAAACATAATTCACACTTTAAATGAACGAAATTTGGTTTAATTTTTCGAATTTGGTTACATTTCGAATTAAAAATAAAAATGCTAAATCGGACTGACACGATGAAAATTTTAAGATATCGGATTTGCTAGATAAAGTTAAGCTTTTGTTTCGCTTTGAGCTTTTTTATTATATTAATTCAGATATGATTTCTGTCCAAAATAAAAGTGACAAATTTAAGACAAGCTAGCTAGTAGTGAAAGGGATTGAGCCGATGGACATTGTCAGCGAAACTTTACGAACTGAAGGGTTCGAGTTTAAAAAGAGTGGAAAAAGACAATTTACGATCTAAATTTTCCAATAAAAGATTGATACAGGGGAAATTCAGCTCGGTTAAATTTTCGATTAAATCATTTAACCGAAGGCGGCGCTTGAAAGTGGTCAAAACATTTAGCTATCGCAATAGTCTGAAATCAAAGCAAAGCGCAATTAAATTCTTTCGATTGTATTTGTGTAACTGGTGTGCAACCACTTGATTCAAGCGCCGAGGACAGATTTCGATGGAGAGAGAAGACCGCTATTCAAGAGGCAGAGTGAAAAGCGAAGAAATAAGAAGTGATAAAACTGAAGTAAATACGAAAGAAAAATCGCATTCACTCGCGAACGATCAACTTGATGCTGAAAGTTCGAATGAATTTAGCTGCGGTCTCAATATTTCGTCTGAAAAGAACTCGGACCACAGCGTATCTGAAAGTTCAGACGAACTTCACCCATTAAAATTTTCGCTCAATTCGCATTTCAAAGCTTGTCGTAAATTTGTTCACTCTGACAACCATTTGCACGAAGAAATAGGTAAAAAGCTCGAAAACGTAGACGCAAATTCTTGCTATGCAAGTGAAAGAAAAGGCAAAACGAATGTACTCGACAATTTAATCGCTTGGCCTCCGAATTTTGATGGCACCAACAATCCGTTTGCTGACGAAAACTTCGCTGTTGACGAACATAATAAAGATGAATACGATGAGCAAGTTCATGGTGACATTTCAAGAAGAAATCGGGCATTCAAGCGATGGACAGCAAAGCAAGACGAGTAGATCGGTGAAAAATAATCAACGCACACTTAAAGATTTACTTAATGCGCTTTAGATTAAATAAAATTCGTTCGAATTGATTCAAAAAATTAAGAAGCTTAAATTGCTGTTTAAGCATGAATTTCTAATTAATCAGCAAAATGAAAATACATTTTCATCGTTTAGTGATAAACACTATTTGACGCAATTTTGTTAAGAGAATCAATTCCAATAAATGTCGAAAAATTATTGAATCGAGGCTTTTAAATTGATGAACAAAAAATCAAAATTAATGATTATGAGTTCTGAGACTCGTTTTTTTGGTGGCAATTGTATTTTAAAAGTTTTTTAATCTCAAAATAATAAAATTTAAATTTTGAATTGTTTACTTCGCAAAAGTTGTTATTAACGCATTTTCCCGTTTCGGTAAAATGAAAGTGTGCAAAGAGTAAAAACCCCGTTTTCGTGACATTTTCACTGAAAGAGAAAACGATGCTTGAAAATGCACTGAAATCATATGTTTTTGCCTCTAAACGAAAAGGCGAAATGTGAACGTTTTTCGCTCTTTTCTGAATTTGAATGAATTGAAACTTAAACGCGAATATCTCACTATTTCGCTGAAAAAGGGTAAGTGTTTTAAAATTCAAATATCTTATCGAGTAAACAATACCCTCGTAGAAGCTCGTTTGTAACTATTTAAGCAGCGTGCAATCCTGAATTCACTTATTTAACATTTAATTTAATTTTGTTTTGTTTCTAGATTTGAAGTTGAAAAATGCCGATCGACTTCTACCAAGAGGATGGATGTCCAGGCTGTCTGGCTGTGAAGTTGGCAATAAATCATTTAAAAATTGCTGTTAACTACATTAATGTTGATCTCGCTGCCGGCGAACATTTGAAACAAGAATTTTTAAAAGTAAATTATTTGATCGCAAAAGTATTGAACTTCATTAATATTATAGATTAATCCAGCACATATACTTCCCACTATTGTCGACGATGGATTCGCTTTATGGGAAAGGTAAACTTTAATTAGGTGCGATTAAATTCTTAACCATTCACTATTTATTTCAAATTTATTAACAGCCGAGCGATAAATCGATATTTGTTGAATCAATACGCCCCTAGCAATGATTTGTATCCGAACGATCTGAAGAAACGAGCTATTGTTGACAGGATGCTTGATTTCGACTTAGGATCATTATATACATCTGCCACACATTGGATATTTCCCGTTGTATTCGCAAATAAGCCAAAAGATGACAAAAAAGAAAAAGCAATGAGCGAAAAATTAAAGCTATTCGATCACTTACTGAGCAAGAGTCAATATTCAGCCGGTGATAATCTCACTATCGCTGATTTCTCCTTGCTGGCAACGGTGAGCATGATTTATGTCACTGGACACAATTTAAATCAATATCAGAATGTAAAATTTTGGATGAATCGTTTAGATAGAGAGCTGCCTTATTACAAAAAGCTTATGGAGCCTCATTTCGATGCATTAAATGCTTCATTTGTTAGTTTTAAATAAGTAAAATCATTCGATTTGATCGAATAAAAATAACCACATAATGAAAATTGTTTATCTTTGAGAAATTATTTTTTAACATGTTTACAAAACAATTATTTTAAATAAAATTGAGACATGTTCGTTTCATTTATCACCATAATTTTATTTACAGTCAAATTGCATTCATTTAATACTTTTGCAGAAACATTTAACGATTTTGCAAAAGATTTAACATAAACAAATGTGTTTCCACGATTTGTTTATGTTAAATCATTTTGCAAAATTGTTAAATGTTTCTGCAAAAGTATTAAATGAATGCAATTTGACTGTAAACAATCTGCTCTTCGCTCACGCTCATTCTAAATGAATATCAAATATCAGAGTTATCAATTATAATATCTTCATTGAACGTTTGTTTAAAAACTAAGCTGCTTTGAAGTCGAAATTCACTCATTTAAAATTTTATTTCGATTCGTTTCGTATCTATATTTGAAAATGAATAAAACAATTGAAAACATGCTGATCAACTTTTATCAAGAGTACGAATGTTCAGGATGTCACGCTATATTTAGCAAATCAATACGCGCCAGACAACAAATAGAGATACAAAGAAGTGAGCTAAGTTCGATCTGATGCTCGACTTTGATATAGGCTCATTGTATGCGAGCCCAATGCAATGGATTTATCCGCCCGTCTTACAAAATGTACCACCAAGTCCTGAAAAGGAGTAATCAATGGTCGAAAAGTTGAAATTGTTCGACCAATTATTAAGCAATGGCCATTAAGCTTACTTGATTATTGGTCACAACATTGATCAATATTCGAATTAAAATGGCTTATGATTAGAAAAAAATTAAAGCAATTTCAAAGCGCATTAAGATGCTATTGTAGAATAATTTGCTACATTAAGAAAAAAGTCACTTGAAATAAATCGAATTCAATAATTGGAAACATATTTTTGGATGATAGAGAGTTTTCATTATTCTAATAAAGCATTTAAAAACAGTTTTAAAGCAAAAGGGAACCAACAATTTCTTCGCAAGAATTTTTTCACTAGATCCTTCTGATCTCTCTCGTTTTTTATATCAACTGTAATTACGCTCGCTCCATTCTCTCGACTTTTGTCATATTTTGCTATGTCATATGCCATAAAAATAGGAAATGAACAAGTTTATTGAAATTTTCATTGTCAATGGTTTTTCAAAGTTATTTTCGAGAAACTTTTTATCGCTCGATTGTTTCATGGCAATTATTATCAAATTAGTTCTCATTAAATTAAACGCGTTCCAAATCGAATATTGTCCATTTTTAAAAGTATTCTCGATTCATTTGTTAGACTGAATTTAGAAAATGCCTATCGACTTGTACGATTGTCTGGACTCTCCGCCATGCTTAGCTGTTAGGTTGACGCTTCAATATTTGAAAATTTCTTTTAATTTACGCAATACCAATATCGAAGCAAGTGAACATTTAACACCAGAATTTTTGAAAGTAAGCTCAAAAATTTTTTTAATTCGACTTTTCTTTAAACTTATTCTTAATCAAAGCTAAATCCTGCGCATATCATTCCCACAATCAATGACAATGGATTCGTTTTGTGGGAAAGGTAAGTTTAATAAAGTGACATCATTTAAATCATTTCGCTTAATATTTAATTTGCTTTTTCTAAGTCGTACGATCAATCGATATCTGGCGAATCAATACTCACCTGACACTGATCTTTACCCAAATGATCCACAGAAGCGAGCTATCGTCGATCGAATGCTTGACTTTGATTTAGGATCACTGTTTCCATCCGCTTTTGATTGGATGCTTGCGCCGATATTCGAACAGAAGCCGAGAGATGAGGAAAAAGAGAAAGCGATGAGTGAGAAATTACAACTTTTGGATCACTTTCTGAGCGAAGCTGGTTATGTGGCGGGTGATCATTTAACGATCGCTGATTTCTCAGTGCTAGCATCAGTTATTTCAATCTATTCGGCTGGTCATAATATGGATCAATATAAGAACATAAATTCATGGCTGAATCGCTTGGAAAACGAGCTTCCGTTTTACAAGCAATCGATCGATCCTTATGTCGAGGCTTGCGACGTTTGGTTCGCGTCATATAAAAAATAATTTTCAAAACTTTTACATGAATTTTAAAGGAATAAATTTTCTTCTATAGTATCAGTGATTAATTTTATCTTCATTTATAATTATGAATGTGCAATGCACTTAATGGAATTATGATTTGAAGCAGTAAATGTAATTCATATTTCTTACATTTAATTGCGCAATCATATGTAGCTTTAACAGCTTTTTTAAAGATCTTTTAGAAAAAAAAATTGCATATCATGAGCCTTGAAATGAACTGACATTTTCATCGAACTTTGACAGCAGTTTAATAAGATAACTGTTCACAAGCATCATTTTTCTCACGTCGCACATTGAGTGCAAAATAGATTATCAAGAATAAACTGACTAGACAATTGAAGTTATATAAGTTGAGTGAATTCCATTTTGATGTATTTCTCTTTATTTTAATTATAGTAAACGCATTTAATATATTTTTATTTATTTGCCTTTTGAAAATAAACCTTGTCCCAAAATGTAACACAAATTTTACTTAATTTCTCTTTTAATTCAATTAAAACGATTTTGGCTTTCACTGGATGGGTAAACATTCAAGAAACAGCACCTTCGATATATGACAAATCAAATTCTTATTTATTATATTTAAACAGAAATAAAATATCTCATTTTTGACACTGTTTACCTACTTTCTCAGAAAAAGTTTCAACAAATGTATGTAACAACTTTATCAAATAATCTTAATCACATATTTGCTTAGTCCCACTTGTTTGATCAAATTTGCTAACGCCCTTTAACTATAAAAGCTGCTTCGAATTATTAAATTTCACTCATGTCAAATTTCTGTTTGATTTGCTGCTCATAGAGAATCAAGAATTTTGAGCGATAATGTCGATTGATTTTTATGAAGATACGGGCTCGCCTCCGACACTTGCGGTTAATTTAGCACTTCATCATTTAAAAATTCCCATCACTACACATCATGTGGATTTATTTGCCGAAGAACATTTGAAGCCAGAATTTATAAAAGTAAGCTCCTGTCTATTGTTGTTACTTTCAGAACATCAATTTGATCATTTTTTTGATGATTTGACTATAGTTAAATCCGTTTCACACAGTTCCTACAATTGATGACAATGGATTCGTTTTGTGGGAAAGGTAATCTTTGATGATCCATCACGTTTTTCATTCAAACTTTTTAACAGTCGAGCAATAATGAGATATTTGGTGAATCAACACGCGCCGGGCAATGATTTGTACCCCACCGATCCCAAGAGACGAGCTCTTGTCGATCGAATGCTTGATTTCGATCTAGGAACATTATATACATCTGCGTCAGAATGGATGTTTCCGCCGTTTTTAGAAAAGAAACCGAAAGATGATGAAAAAGAGAAAGCGATGAGCAAAAATTTGAAGCTTTTCGATCATTTCTTGAGCACAACTCGCTATGCGGCTGGCGAGCATCTTACCATCGCCGATTTTTCGTTGCTCGCATCGGTGAGCACGATTTCTGCTACAGGTCACAATATGGACCAATACTCGAACGTAAAATCATGGTGGAATCTATTAGAAAAAGAGCTTCCCTATTACGAGCAGCTCGTTTCGCCGCATATTGAAGCTTTCAAGGGTTTTGTGGAGGGTTTGTTCTATTGACTCAATGAATGAAACAATTTTTCGTTCGCAGCGCAAACAGAGCGTGAACTAATTATTTTGTTGAATGTACCAAAATAAAACCAACGCATTATTGATTATTGAAATTCAAATAAATATCGATTCCGAACCGGACTGTTAAGTCAATTCATCGCTTATATTTACACACGTCCAACTAATCAAAATGAAAAGAGCATATCAACTTCGAAATAAAAATAGTTGTGTTGTTGTTGTGACTGTGTGCATGTTAAAATAAAATTTCGAGAAAATTATGTTATCACTGCTATTGAGCAATCGTCATTCAAAGATTCCATTAAAACGAACCCACAGAGATTTAGAGTGAAATGGACGTGAACGAGGTGACTTTTTCCTATTTGCCATCTAGATAGAAGAGTGAATAGGAAAATAATCACTAGTAGTTAAAAACAAATGTGATTAGCAAAAGCGCTGAATAGGATTAGGAAAACTGAATAGGACGAATGTCTGATTAAATAATATTAAAATAAAATTAAGGCAAATCGAAAAATTGTTTTATTCAAGCTTTAAAAAGCGTTTCAATTTTCAAAAATTTCAATTCTACAAATTTGTGAGTAAAAAATTCATTTATTTGCTTAAAAATATAATTTGCAATAATCAAATTTGTTATTCGAACAAATTCGATTTATTTCAAGTGTTTTCTTAACGGAGCAAACCAATCTGTAACGGCATTGATATGCGTCGTAACCAATCGCTTGTAATAAGGAAGCTCATTTTCTAAACGATTTAGCCATGATTTTATATTCGGATACTGGTCAACGTTGTGACCAGCTGAGTTGATCGTATGCAAAGATGCCGCCAATGAAAAGTCAGCAATCGTCAGATGATCGCCCGCTGCGTAATGGCCATTGCTCAACAATTGGTCGAACAATTTCAACTTTTCGATCATTGCTTGCTCCTTTTCAGGACTTGGTGGTACATTTTGTAAGACGGGCGGATACATCCATTGCGTTGCGCTTGCATACAATGAGCCTAAATCAAAGTCGAGCATCAGATCGACCTTAGCTCGCTTCTTTGCATCTCTCGGATACAATTCGTTGTCTGGCGCGTATTGATTTGCCAAATATCTCGTGATTGCTCGGCTTTTGATCGATGCTAATTAGCACGAAATTGAGAGGAATCAATAAATGCTTACCTTTCCCATAAGTTGAATCCATCGTCGACTATCGTCGGAATCAAGTGCGCTGGGTTTATCTATAATCCTCAATTAAATTCAAAAAAGATGTAAGCATTTACTTACTTTTAAAAACTCTGGCTTCAAATGTTCATTAGCTTCCATATCAAGATGAATATAGTTAACAGGAATGTTTAATTGATTTATGGTCAACTTCACAGCCAGACAGCCTGGACATCCGTCTTCCTGATAAAAGTCGACCGGCATTTTTCAACTGTTTTGTTTAACTTCAAATCTAGAAACGAAACAAAACGAAATTAATTTTCAAATGAGTGAATTCAGAATTATTCGCAGCTTAAATAGTTACGAAAAAAGCTTTTACAAGACATAAATAACTCATTTCGATAAGATTGTCATTTTTTGATCGAAAAAACGAGCAAAGTTCACGTAAACACGAAGGCGAGATTTTAACTAAAATGAATTTATTATAGAAAAATTTCAATCTAGAAAAAACAGTTAAAATAAAAATAAAATTTGATAAAAGTTACATTTTTAAATTATCTGCACTTCATTGCTCACTTTTTTCATTCGAATGTATTATTTATGAGATGACCCGTGAGAACAATTATCTCAGTGAAGCGATGATAAATGTCAGCTAAATAGCGAGAAAATCTTCTTGTTTCAATGTCGCGTATGCTGTAATATTTATTTTTCTCGAGCTGAGATAAGAATAAGAACATCTTTATTTATTTCGTTTACTTGCTGTTTATTCTCTTGTTGTATTTGACTTTCACGTAAGCAACAATAAAATGATATCAGCAACGCTCACCGTGCGAAGAGTTGTGAGCGTATATCTTCGTACTTTGCGCTTTGCAGCAACAGCAAAGCACAAACAAATCGCCTATTGCCAATGCGATAGCAAAACTTATGTATAAAAAACACTGTGTTCACTCAATATGAGGATGGCCATTTTGTGCTTCATATGTATACAGATGAAATTAGGCTCAAAATGAAGCTTATACAGTATTTAATAAAAGTCTCAATGGCACAAAAAAACCAACTCGGCCGAAACGAGCTATAGCCAAAAATAGGTCAATTTAGAACTAACAAGGGACATAACATACAATAATAACGACATAACAAGGGACACTATTTTTGATGCAATTGAATTTTCTTAGCTTCAAGAGTAAAAATTTTTAAATAAGTTTAACAAAAAGAATAAAAAAATCAATGAATACAAAAATTCCTCGTTGGCGTAAATCTTTGGCCTGTAATTCGTAACAGCAAAGAGTAATTTTTGATTCTTTATTTCAGAATTTTGTAAGGTTTCATTTGATACCGATTTCAAAGATGTTGATTCAGATGCCAATCAGTGGCGTAAACTCTTCTCAAGAGTACTCTCAGAGTACTACGATTCCCAAAGCACGATTTTGTTAAACTTATTTAAAAATTTTATTCATGAACGTTAGAAAATACAACAGAATCAAAAATATGTTATGGCTCTCTTTGCTTCTAAAGTGAACTATTTTGGGCTATAACTCGTTTCGCCCACGATGGATTTTTTTGTGTCATTGAGACTTTCATTCAACATTTCATAAACTTCACTTTCAGTCTAATTTCATCTGTGTACATGTTGGGCCCACAGCCAACACACTTTTGCCATCCTCCTTTGCATGTCTGTCGTAATTGCACAATTAAAAAGAAATTCAAAATGTTTCTTATGCAGCTTTCAACCAAAAATCAATTTGAATTTTTAATAAAATTTTAAAAGCGCGATTAAGATTACAACACGATCATCAGACGATTACAGGGAAAAGATAAAATGTGCAGCACTTTGTCTCTTTAGCTATGGGGCCTTCAACCGAGAGAATTGATAGCTTTAACGGCTTTGGTTTACAATTGTTTCCATCCAAATTTTAGCCAAAATCTCAAGAGTTTGTTGTTTTTAAAATCAAATTTCGATATTTTATATGTGGTTACTTCTGTTATTGAAACTTATTTGCCAGAATATACGTTTCTGGCACCCTATCCTATTTCGATTACAATATTTTGGACACTTACAATAAGGGCTACTGTCACGTTAAATCGGGCGTTTGCAGTTTCAAGATGCTCGCTGGCTTAACGATTATATTCTATCAGTTCTGTTACGGTTTCTAATTTTTGATCCGTTTAGTCTTCAACTTTATTCTAAGGAATTAAATTTTTGATATGATATTTAAATTTCTAAATAAACTTCTGTTTTTTTATTTGTTTTTTAGCTAAAAAGTTAAATAATTGCTTGCTCGTTGACAGAAAATGAATTATTGCTCTTAAAATTTAAATTTAAATTTTAAAAGAGCGTTTAACAGAATTTGACTATTCAAGAGTTTTATTGAAAGATTGATGGGTAACAAACCAAAACCGTATGTGATTTATTTCTAAACAATTCGCTGTAAAACAAGTAATTCGACAAATTTTATTACAAAAGTTTCGATAATTAATCAATGCTTAAATTAAATGATTATCTAGCTAAAAACTTAAAATATTCAAAATTTCTCTTCAAACTTTTTTCATGATAGCTATATTTTTAAATTAAATTATTTAATTTATAAATAATAAAATAAATTGTTCAGATTTAGTCATTCTCATTTTTAATACAAATTTACAGCAAGAAGAAATCAAAAATGACGCTTAAGAAATTTAAGAACTTTGAGCTATATCTCAATAAGGGCTAGGTTCCGACATAGAACTTTCAAATTCTAAATGAGATTCAAATAACTAAATGCATCGATTCGATGAGCTGTCTTTCGAACAATTCTGAGCTCCTTTACTTCGACCGATTATTTTTTAATCGATTCATTTATGCTTATCAAACCTCGATCGTTAATCATCAGCTACTCTAACTTAATTTTCTTATATTTTTATTCAAAAATGAATTTTCTAATGCAATTTATTCTTAATTTCTTTATTTATTTTTGAGTTGTGCAATTTTAGTTTGCTATTGACAAAATTCGTCAGCATTTTCTCTGAATTGAACTTCTAAGTTCAATGACTGAAGCAAGCGAGAAATTGTGAAATAAGAGTTTTTTGAATTTTTTAGTTTATAAATATAAAACCTAGAAAAATCAATCACAAAGACGTTTTTAACTTCTCATTTTTGTTAGATTATAGATTTTATGGATTGGCAAATTTGAAATTTTAAAAATATATTTTTCGTGTGAAAACAATGTTTCACATTGAATGTCTGCGAGTATTTTGAACGTCAGCCAACATTTATCGAGTAACTTTCGTAGAGTAAACAATCGAAAGTTAATTGAATGTGGGATTAAGATTCAACTCGCAGTAAACATTTTAAATTTAGCGAAGCTTTTAAATTTTAAAGAGAGTTTTCTATTTCATGAGCGATCATTGCTTCATTATATTTATTTAAAACAAATTATTCGACCTAATTCACAACAAAACTATTCTGCGCTCGCTTTTTTGATCACGTCGCTCGTTTTCTATTTTAGTGAGTAAAAAAACATTTAGTTTTCTAATTTTTTTCGAGAACACAAAAAAATTAAAAGTTCGGAACGCAAAATATTTTAGCAAAAAAATGAATGAAGAAACGACGATTAAAGAAGTGAAGACTTATAAGAAACGTTTCTTAATGTTGGCCATTGTATGTTATCCGATCGGCATCTCTTCAATGCATTACATGGAATATTCGACGATAGCCAATGTGATCACAAAGTACTACGGGGTATCTTTTTTGCTGGTATCATTCACTGCTATTTTAGCCGATGTCGGACACGTAGTTGCACTTTATCCTATTGTGAAAATTTTAGAAATTCGTGGTATTAGATTCGCGTTGATTATTGGCTCATCGTTCGCGCTTATCGCTCCAATTATCAAATGCTTCACAATCAAACAAGAATTGTTCCCATTAGTTTTTATCGCTCAATTTTGCGTCGGAATCGCATTCAAATTTACTTACAACGTTGGTCCTGTTTTAGCCTCAAAATGGTTTCGCAACGACGAAGCATCGCTAGTGATTGGTGTGACGAGCGGTTCACTTTATTTGTCTTTAGCATTTTTATTTTTACGTCCAATTACTTTCAAAAACCTAAAAACCGAAGAGCGAGTCGCAGCTGGACTAATGAATTCAAACATTGTTTTCGCTGCTTTATCAGCACTTTGTGCATTTTTGGTCATTGTGTTTATAAAAAACAATCCGCCGCAACCGGCAAACTTTGCTGAAGCTCAAAAGTCGAAAATGAATGGAGCATCGATTTCACTTTTACAATTACTTCGAAACAAAAGTTTAATTTTAATCGTGGTCAATGTATTCATTTCGATGACAGTTAATTTTGCGTGCAACATACTTTTAAACCAAATTTTATCGAAGGTATTTACAAACGAAGCGTCTACTGCTACAGCAGTTTCTGGATTTGTGTATAACATCTCAGCCATCGTCGGCTCTTTGCTTTTACCGATTATTTTAGACAAAACCAAACGATATCAGTTGTTGATATTTGTTGCTTATTCATTTGCTTTCATATTTTCACTCGTTTTTATGGCCGGCCTATGGTATAAAATCACGTCCATTATCTATGCATCTATTTTTCTGTTTGGCACATGC
>NCKU01003916.1:0-13620 GCA_003675995.1 Dinothrombium tinctorium | reverse complement strand
CTTTTTACTTTTCGCTATTAAAAATCTTTATTGCGCTTTACGTGATTACGGTTTCGCTTCGTAATTGCCATTGTCGTTCGCATTCTTGCATTAAAAATCTCGATTAAAATAAATCAAAGAATTGTTAGAAGAAAATAAAAATTAAATATAATAAAAATTATCGAACTAATTACATTCATTGAACATTCTGAATGAGTATCGAAAGTTAGCCAAAAGTCATTTTGTTAGTAGAAAAATTTATTTTCATTATTCGCGTGTTTAAGCTTGCTATACACTCTAATGTATTGAAGAGATTATGCAAAAGAGGCAAAAAGAAATTCTTTTTTAAAAATTTTATTTGCTTTTTCCTCTTTATTTATTATGAAATTCAAATTTTAAAAGTTTTCGATGCATATCAATTTGAATTTTTTACAGTTTATCGTATCACTTCAATTTACATGTATTTTACATTCGATGCGAAATGATACGAACGCTGCACTCAAAAGCGAAAAGCAATTATAGTTTCACTTTTTTTCCACCATCATCCTCCTCTTCTCGATTCATCTCTCATTTTGCTTTTTGAAAATTCAAATGCAATTTCTCGATTATTTGAAGTTTTTTTTTCTCTCTCTCTCTCTCTCTTCACTTCGTTCAATCATAAAACAGAAAATTCGAAGAGGAAACGCTTTTCATTACAATTTTTCATCATTTTTATCAATTTCTCTCTCTCTCCCCCTCCCTCTGAAAATTTTTTCTTCTTCTACAGCATCATCATCGAAAAGCGTTCGAAATCTATTTATTTTTATTCGAAAAAGAAGCTTCTTCTGTCAAAAAATATCGTCAATTTCCATTTACACACGAGAGAGAAAAAACCATTTTTATGGACAGTGATTTTCAAATGAATGTTTTTAATGTTAGCGTTTAGATAGAGAAAAGTGCTAAGCAGAAATGTTGATCGGTTGATATTTTTCTTTTCATTTTTGTAAGAGAAAAAAATCCAATTTCTACCTTCAAAAAAAAAAAAATGAAATTTTCTCAAAAGTTGCGAATGATTTTTTAGAGCGAAGCAAATCTCATTGTTCAGTATTCTCGATATTTGCTCAACATCTTTTTTCTTCCTTTCGACATTATCAATTTTTTTTTACCTTTCGGTTTTTCTTTTCTTTCACTTTTGTGAATGTTTCACAATTGTTCAAAACCTTAAGATATCAATAGGACAAAAAAATTTTTTGTTATTCAGATCCTTTTTACTTTTATTTTTCAAATTTAGATCATCAGGTTACGCCGAATTCTTCGACTCTCTTTGTGTATCAAATGCGTTGTTTTCTTGTTTTGGTGTGTAAAAGCGAAAACAATGATTGAACCAAAATTTAAAAAACAAAAAATTAAAATTCTCACCTTGTTAAATTAGCTACAATAATAATTCGTGTGTGATGTGCAATTTTTTTAAATGCTTTCGCTTGAAATTTATATAATTAAACGGCTCGCGTTGGTGTAAAGTGTAAAACAACTGAATTTACGAAAATATTTTTTAATTGAGGTTTTCTTTTCGTAGCATAAACATAAACAAGAGCATAAAACACGAGTACAAGCGTGAAAGAAAAAAACCGGAGGCGAGATTCTTTTTTAAAAAACGAGTTCTGAAAAAAATTTTATAACAAAACATCGTTTTGTTAATCACTTTTTTCATTGTTTACCGTTTTTTAAAATTTAAATTTTGAAGTGAGTTTAAATAGCGATCAGCTTGAGAGATAAATAGTTTTATTATAAAAGCGCATAAAATTAAATTTTTTTATTTTTGAACAAAAAAAAAGTTTTCAATTTTCAATTTTCTCTTTACGTCCCATTGCATTGAAAATAATGAAATTTAATATGTTTTCAATGTTAGAATAAATTAACATTTTTTTTGCTGCCGAAACTAAATTCTCTGACTACCAGTGATCATTAATTTCATAATTTTTTATTTTTATTATTAATATTTTTTGTTTTATTTTTATTTTTATTGTTTTCATTATGCACAAAAATTAATCATTTTTTATATAGGAACCGCTCCCTCTTTTGAAATACTCGCAACAAAAGCTAAAATTTCTTTTATTCTTCTCAAAATCTAAATAAAAATAAAAATAAAAAATTTCACTTGATAACTATGATCAAGTTCAAAGACACTGTGATCGCGATTTTCTTCTCAATCGAATCGCCCGTTTGCATTTACATTTTTGATCCATGGCTTCGAAATTAGGTCTTAAATATATTTTTATATTCAACGATCGATTTTTATTTTCTACCTGCGACCGTAGTTTTATTATTCATGCGCCAATCTTTTGCTTAAAAAAAATCGCCGGTAACCGATAATCATTTCGAAGTGGTGAAAAAAATCTACTCGAAAGTGGTTATTTGGCGTTAACGAAACTACTGAAGCAGTCGAGGCGCTCGCTTTAACTCGATATTAACAACCATTTCTCGATAAGGAGAAGAAGCAAAAGAAAATATATCATCGCATTAATCACCATTTAAATGTCGATTTAATTGTACAAAGCTTTTTATCATTCGCTGGCTCGCTGCTTCGAACACACCGCGTTTTTATATTTCGTGTACGAAATGTTGAAATTTATCGCGCGCCGATTATCGTTACAAATTGAGAGGCCAAACGTGTCACGATAATCGCTGTAGACAGACGTTCGAGAGCGATTCAATCAATAACACCAATATCAATGAAGTTTTTTATCTGATTTTAGGTTTTTTTTTGCGAAGATAAATTATTCTTCAACACATGTTTCATTTAACTTAATTTCATTCTTTCTGAGTAAACTAATTGAATTCGCGAATTTCTTCTTCTCTTTTTCACCGCCTTATCTAAATAATTTTCGATAAACGATCGCGGAAAAGTTTAATATTCAAATTAAAGAAGAAATAAAAAAACTTTTAAATTCAATTTCAACTAATATTTAAAAACATATTCAATTCAATATTATTTGCGAATTGTGATTTATTGCAATCATTTACTTTAATAATTAAGTTCGAAACCCGATTAAAAGTAACTCGCAATTGTTTTATAGAAATAATTTTTTTTATTTTGTTGATTTCCGCGTTAAAAAATTAATTTTTACGTCGAAACGCATGCATCTTCACTTGTTACAATTTCATTTCGTTTCTCATTTATTTAATTCGAAAGTAAATGAAAAAAACTAAAATTAAATTAAAAAAAAATTAACTCGAAAAATTTTTTTGAGCTATAGTATTTTAAATTAAGTTGAAATTTTTGAGTATATTTCTTTCGAAAAAATTCAGGACCTAAAATTCTTAAACTTATTTCGCAAATTTTTTTCTCTCGAAATGAAGAAAAAAATCTGAATTTAGCCAAAAATTTAATGATGCGGATTCAACTTTTTTTATCGCTTCTCCTGTTTCTTCTTCTCTTTTGATTTCAGACGGCAAGTGAAGGGTTCCAAATTCAGGGCATAACAATTTTTTTTCTCCCAGCTTGAAAAAACATGAAATTCAATCGTTCCACAATTTGGAGCTGACTTCTGAATGTGTAGTTTTAAGTTTTTCTCTCTATCTTTCTCTCTCTTTGTCAATCACAATTTTATTTTAAATTACTTTACTTCTTTACGCACGCTAATCTCATTCAATTCGTATTTGATATAACAATTGAAATATCAGTTCAAGCTTAAAAATTGATTTTCCATATCAAGTTGAACAATTTTCTTCTCAATTCGATACGCAGCTTTCATATTAATTCTTCATATTTTCTTTAGAAAAAAAAGAAAAAATGATTTCATTATATAATTATGAGGAAAACTTTTTATTATTTAAAAAGCATCGCGTCACACCCAAAATTAAATTTTAAAATTTCGTCATTGAGCATAAAAAATTTGCAATGAACTTTATTCTCTCTAATTGCTTTGATAATTTCAAAAAATTTATTCACAAATTATTGTTTCTAAGTAATTATTTTCATTTATGAATTATTTTATTTAAATAGCGAAGAGAGAGAAAAAAAGGGCCGCAAAAGTAGAGTAATGTACGCAAAGATGAGTTCTTCAAATGGATAAAATTAATATTAAAGATGAAAGAAATGAAAAAAAGTTATTCGTGTGCATAACAAAAAAAAAAAAACAATCACTTCTCACTATGTACACTGTGTGTGTGTGTGTGTGTGCTTTTCGATAGCCGAAATTAAATAAAGCGAATAGGAGAAAACAATCTGAAAGCGATCTTTATTATTATTATTATTATTTTGTAATTAAAGTTTAAACCCACGCGTAAATACGTTCAAATATTATGCACTGAAAATAATATTTTTGATATTTAATATGAGGTTAAATGTTGAACTCTCTTCTCTCTCTTCTCTCTCGTTTTTTTTACTTGCATTAACCCAAAAATTTACTTTTTAATTTTTTTTTTATATTCACTTTGATTTTGAATTTTCTTTGAATTTTAAATTAGTTTGACTTTATTTTTGAATTTGAATTATATACTCGGTCCTTGAGTTTTTTTTTCTTTCAAAAAAATTATTTTTTCATAAAGATTAGAATTTTAAATAAAAAATAGTGAACTGCAAGATGTTAAAGACCTTTAATACTGTTTTTTATCATCACCCACCTAGCGAGATTTGAGAGAATTCTTCGAAAAATGATCTTTCGCAATGTATTACAAACGAAAAACTATTAAAAATGAATTTTAAAATCATTGACTAGATTTTCACTAATTTTTTATTTTGTCCATTCACAAATTTTAATATTTAACATTTTAAACAGCACGTTTAACTTCACTCGTATCCGGCTTCTTTTAAATTTAAAAAAATTTTTTCTATTCAAAAAAGAAAAACTCGTGAATTGTAAATTTCACGACTTTTATGGTATTTAAAATGATGAAAACAATTGCGAATGTATGCATTTCGACCGCCTTCTTTCGCGCCGAATTGCCGGTTAAATTACGCACGCACTTAATTTTACTGTACAAGTTCTTAAAATTTTTTGTTTTCTTATTTCATGAGCATCAAGCCAAAAACTTTTTTTTATCAATCATCTTCGGATTCGTTTTATTTTATTCGTCTAAGCTTTTTTCATATTTTTTTCCTCAAATTACAATCGTGACACTCATACTCGCCATTGGCACTGGTAAATAAATCAATTGAATTTGCTTTCCCTTCAAGGTTTAAGCGATTATAATTGAAAAATAATTTTGTTTAAAAAATTCAAATTTTTCTTCTTCTTCTTCTTTAAACTTTATTTTCAATCGAATTCATATTATTAAGCCATAAATCACTTTTTAAAAAAGTAGATAAACAATAAATTATAAAGCAAGCGAAAAATAAAAAATAAAAATTTCGTTAATTTCAGTTTTTAGCAAAATAATTTCATATTATTTAAAATTTTAAAAATTTGCATGAAAAACAGAAAATAATAAATTACAGCTCGTTTGCTTGCAATATTTTTTTCATCTTGTCTGTTAAATTGATTCGAATGACTTTTCATATCACCGCAACTTAGCTTCACAATCACACTGTACAATCTTCTAAAACATTGTATGCGATAATGTTTTCATAACATTATTTAAATTTTGATTTATGTGCGTCACGTTTAGAATCCGCATTTTAATCATTCATCAAATTTAAATGTTAATTGTTGTGAGGAAAAAAAAGAGAAGAAGAGAAGATAGAAGAAGAAACGGATGCGAAGTAAAAAACATTTTTTCGCTAAGTTTCTAAATTCTCTAATTACTAACGACATTCAAATCATTTTTAAAATTGTTTCTCTCTGTTTGTGTATTTTTTACGTTTTCAAATGAGCTCGATTTCGCCTCAATTACAACGAAATGATCCACTTTAATTATTGTTTTTATTGTTTAAAATATAAAATTTCAAGTTTATCTCTTCAGATGTTTTTTTACTCAATGTTTTTCTCTCAACGGGACATTTTGAGGTTAAAGCGATTATTTTCTTCTTTCGAGTTAATTCTCGTTTCAATATTTAATGAAAAAAAAAAGATTTGCGATTTGGATTTGATAAGAACGGAAAGCTGAGAAAAAAAAAACTTTTATCTTCGTCTAATACAATGTGAAATGAAAAAATTTTTTAAACGTTTTTTGTCTAGAAAATTTCCACTTAAACTTGGCCCATTTGAGGGAGTAGACACAGACATAATACTTTGTCATTTCGTGAAAATTTTTTCTTTTACAGATGCTAGCTATGAGATAAAACTTTAAGTTAACTAGAAAATAATTTTCATTCTTCGAAAACAATTTTAAAAAACTAAATTGCAAAGTTAGAGAAAAATTTAATTCATTTCATGTCCGTGAACTATTCGCTAAAACGTGTCTCATTTTTAAAAATATTTTTGAATGTTTTTTTTTTCGCTCAAAGGATGTAACTAAAATTAGCGTTTTGAATTAATTATACGAATATGAATAAGAATAAATGAATACTACGCTTTGAATGTATTGAAAAGTAAAACATTGAATTAAGTTACTCTCATTAGCAATGTGAAGTCGAAAACTTTCTGCTCATTTATTCTTTGTAATCGCATTAAGTTTGTTCACAGCGTGTATACGATCTGTACGCGAATCACGTGAAAAGGTGTAGCTTCTTCGGTAGATACAGTGAGCTTGTTTGTTTGCGAAAGAAAGGTTGAACCGAAAATGATTTTGTTTGTTGTTAAGCGGATAAATAGTAAATGCGGAAGCTTCGAATTCAAAGTTTCAAAGTTTGTGCGAGTAGTGAGTTAGAGAGATAGCTTAAGTGCTCTCTCTCTCTCTCTCTCTCTCTCTCTCTCTCTCTCTTCGCTAGCAATTGCAATTAAGAGCAAAAATTTTTTTGTTTCATTTTGCTGTAAAACTCATCTAATTAAGTTTTCAAAATGCATCCATCTGACTCAATGATCTATTTTCTTGTTTTTAAGTTAGCTGCTTTTACATTTTTATGATTAAAAAAAAAGAGAACAAAATTAAATTATGATTGATAGTAATTTAAATACTTTTTGGTATGCTCAATATTCGCGAAATTATCAAAAGCTTAAACAAAATCATTTGCGAAGCATAATAATTGCGTACTTACGTTGAAAAGATGTTCAAAATTGAAATTATGCAAATGAGAATATCGAGGGAAAAATCTTTCGAGAACCGTTAAATATTTTGCTTTTTATTGTAAGCATAAGCGACAAATAACCGCACTGCGTCGCAAATATTTTTCACGCTGCCGGTGTTTTGAGCGAAAAGTCATTCGCACACTTTGCTGCTAATTTTTGCTTAAATCCTCATTCAAAAATATGTCTTCATTTCAAGATCGAAAAAAAATGCAAAACAAAAGTTCTCAATTCCTATTAGCTGTGGGGCTTCGTAAAACGAAGATGTTATAGTAAGATTCACTTATTTGCTTAAAACCTTGGTCTCAATTTTCATAGAAAAAAGAAAATTGTTAGCTTTGCTTCTGCTCCGATATCATAAGAACAGACCTAAATTTTTGACTTGATTAACATGATTTCATTTTAGAAAAGTTTTACGCATTTTCGCCCGCTTTTGAATCCTTAAACTTTCTCAGAATTTTAAAATAATTTCTTTAAACAAATTAAAATGAAGACAATGAAAATGAAAACAAAACGTTGAAATATTGAGAAAGAATTCATCGAAATTTACGCGAAGACAGTTTTTTGAAAAGCTTCAAACAAAAAAAATTAATTACCACAAACGATTAATTGATTTTCACTCGAGCAAATATTTAAAAAAAAATTTTGATTGAATGCTTGCGAAAGAACGGAATTCATTGCCAAGTTTTAAAACTGATGTCTGCACTTTTTCTTCGCCGCCTTCTTCACACTTCTTTCATATACTTTCGAGACAAGTTTCGTAAGCAATTAAAATTTTAAAATAATTTTTATGAGTTGAAAAAAAGAGAACCGAATTAAGCGCAATTAGTAAATGGACGAGATGCTTACTTCTTTAAATGCTGCTGATACAGTTGCTAGTGCAGATGCGGTGGAAAAAGAAAGAAAAGTTTGTTGCGCAACTCATTAAAAATATTCACTAAGTTAATCGCTCGAAAATTCACGAACTACGAGGATGCATTTACACGCAAGCAAAGCGAAATAAGCAAAATGTTGATTGTATTTTAAAAGCGAGAATATGTTTAGAAACGAAATGAAAAAACATGTGAACGTAACCTTTTAATAGCGAAATATTAACTAATTTTATTAACATTTAATTCTACTGTGCGATTATTTATTATTATGATTATTATAATCAAAGTTGAATATTGCTTCAAAATAATATCTCGACGGCGGAAAAGCTCGGAAAAATTATCTACCCGCAAAAACCATTTTCGGAAACCCGTTATACGCAGAAAAAAATGTTTGAAACATTCTACATCGCAAGTGCACGTTCATTGCTGACATTTAGCCCGATATCGCCAATAGCGAAGTGAGTAGAAAAAAAAGCGCACACATTTCTTCAATCCCGTAAGGCATGTTATGTATATAGCATTTTGGGTGACAGTGAACTCTAATTTAGGTGAACGGGGGGAAGATATCATTTATTTTTGTTCGTTATAAAGCAACTTAAAAATGGTGAAGAAGAAGATCAACTTACTGAATGATTAACCCTCATATATAAAGAAATTCGCCGATTTTTGGGTCACTTTGTCCGAAAACTTTTAAACGATTGCTTTTCACGCGATAGTTTACAAAAATTTTTCGATTAAACTTATGTACGAACGAATAGAATAATGGCGAGATTTTATTTGGTGAGTGAACAAGTTTAAAAATTTAAAATTTCGGTGATCGCAAATTTTAGAAATTTTTGCTTAAAAATTTTTTGAATGACCAAAAATAGGAATTTTTGTGCTTGTGCGACTTATTTGTGTTCTCTGTCATTGTGTTGTCATCTTTGATTTTTTTAATCAAAGCTTTCTTCTTTGTTTCGGATTTACAGGTAATACCAAGTATCATTACTCTAGTCATCACCGCTTTAAATGATAAGCTTCTCGCCGCTGGATCACAAATAGTATCAAAAAATTTAGTTAATTCAGAATCAACGTACTCACCTCCGACTCAATACCAATCACAAAATGTAAATGCTTATAGCAGTGATCAGCAACAATATCAATATCACCAACAACAGAATCACCAATCGCAACAACAAGCTGATCAACAGTATCAACAAGCGAACACTTATAGTCATAGTCATCAGACGCACTTTAATCCACTGGCGAACTATGCAACCTACATCAATCATAGTCCTTCCACCGCAATCAGCTACACTCAGCAACAACAACAAATCGCTCAGCCAAACTATGGTCAGCATTTGTATTCTCAACCAACGTACGCAGAGAGCAATGTGCAACCAACGGTTGAGAATGATCCACAATCGCAACAAGCGGGACAGAAAACCGCGAAGAAAACTGTGATTCTCGCGATTCCGGTAAAATTGGCTTTGCAAGTTCCGCAAAAGGCTCAAAGCGACGGTACTCATTTTTCGGCTTCTTTTTCACGCGCTGATCATTTCTCATTTCAAAGCAGGTGCTGAGAAACACGAAGGGCAAGGTTACGAGTCAGTGGGTCACGGAACTTATGGACATACTGAGGGTGGTGTTTCGAAGCAAATTTATTCTCTAAACCAAGGCAGCTACGACAACAATAACAACAATCAAGCTTCGTACGGCTCGTCGTTTGTTTACGGAAACGGTTACAGCACCAAAGGCTACGGAAATGATCAAGCTGACAACGTTTACGTTGGCGATAGTAATGACAAGTATAGCAGCCATTTCGTTGGCAAATCAGTCGGAAAAGAGAATGGTAACGGTAACAGTAATGTTCATGATTTTGGTAATGCTAATAGTAATAGTAACGGGGGCAAAGCGCAGCAGGCAGATGAATACGCCACTATCGACGATGGAGTTAGAGGAAAGATATACCAAACAAAATACGAGAAAGACAGCGAGAAATTAGCTTATCAAACTTCTGGTGGAAGTGGCGATACTCAAGGCGATCTTTACGGCGGTGAACACGATGAGTGGCAAAGCAGCAGGAGTAAAGACACCAAATACGCAGGCAAAGCGCAGCTAGCTTTTGGCAATGAAAATCTCGAGAGTCTTCTATCTTCTTTAGCCGCTCCTGGCTCTCAAATAAGCCCCGGCATTGGATCTGCACTCGGCTCAAGTTCTCTAGGCTTGAATCTCGTCGGATTAGGAGGAAAATCGCCGTCTCTATCGAGCGACTCGATAGGAAGCATCTCGCAGTACGATAATAGTGAATATAGTAACATATCGCCGGCGGACTTCGCTTCGTTATACGAGAAACCGACGAGCACTAATTCGCAAGAGTTGATCAAAAACTTTTTCAA
Organism: Dinothrombium tinctorium; assembly: GCA_003675995.1. Lineage (NCBI taxonomy): Eukaryota > Metazoa > Arthropoda > Arachnida > Trombidiformes > Trombidiidae > Dinothrombium > Dinothrombium tinctorium. The sequence continues at coordinate 3,306 of NCKU01003916.1, read as the reverse complement.
ATCAGAAATGAAAAATTACGCTCCATTACTTAACTTGAAAGGAAATGAAAACAGTTTCTCATCAATTCAAATGTTGAAAAATGTAGACAAAGATTTGTTCAAACCGTCGTCGCTTCTAAGCTACACTTCGTCGGGATCACCGTTGCTACCGTTAGAAAGTACGTTGAACACTTTCAGCGATTTACCATCCGTTCTGCCGCCAATTAGCGCTGTTCATCCGCCGCTTTCATTGTTCGGCGAAAGCAATCAAAAAAAGAATAAATTTTCAGCTTTACCTTTAGGACAATTTGATATATTAAAGGTAAGTTTGCTCGAGAAAATGTTTTTTTGAACAAAGCGATTTGATCGATGCTCTAAACGAAAACAGTCGTTCAACAGTAGACCGGCGATTGTTGGCAATCCGTTTGGCTCCACGTTCGCGGCTTCCTCTCCAGCCAAATTTTACTCATCTTTCTCAGCTCCGAAAACCTCAGGTAAGAATTTACACGGATGCGAGTGCGAATGACACAGAAAGCAGATTAAATTATGTAATGCAATAAAAGTAGAAATTGCGTCTAAACTCATTATTCGGTTACACGAAGACCCACTAACCTTGATTATCGCTGTCTGAAGCTAATATTTGAGAATCGTTTGCCTTTTTTTTATTTCATTGTTAACGTTAGCAAACTTTAGGTCACGAAAATGCACTTTAGAGTCGAAGCGACAGTAGAATTACTTTTTTTAACGCGTCTACTTAAAAAAAGAAGCGCCGCTTTAAGCGATCGAACGCATGTTTGTATTGCGAAGAGTCTCATTTGAGTTGAACACATAAACGAGAATTTGAAGAAAAACTAACTTAAGAACTTTGCTTGTAATAACAGGTCTCGGCGCATTTAAATTCGGCCTCCCTCATCGGCCAATTCTATACACGTCGCCATTTAAATATTCAATGAGCACATCAGCTTTAGACGACTTTTTTGGCGTTGGACCGACCTCATCGCTTTTGCCGAGTGCCAAATTTCAGAGGCCATTGTTTTCGGAATCGAGACCGTTGTCTTTGTATAGGAAACTTTTCTGAACACATTGATTTATTGATTTTGCGATCATGTGTGTGCCTATATGTGTATGTGTGGACACTCAAAAAATTTTTTTCTCAAACCCATCGATGGCCACTAAAAAAACGCAAAGAAGCGAAGCTTTCCAATGCTATCAAAAAAGTATTTTGTTTGCTTGCGATCAATTCTTTCTCCACCAATTCATTAAATAATTTTTTTAATGTTAGTGAAATTATTTTAATGAAACCAATTAGTAATTTTGTGTTTGTGTTCTGCGTTTTTAACGATCGTTTTACCCTTCTCAACGCGAGCATCGTTTTTAATGTGCGCTTTTACTTTTGGGCAATTGTTTACTATCGTTATGATTATTGTTATTGTAAACAAATTGTTTTTTTATGATGATGATTATGAATGTTTAAAATATGAAATTTATTATTTTTTTTTTAAATCAAATCGTACATATTGAAATCACATTAAATTATAATTTTTTTAAATACAATTAAATAATAATAAAATTATGCGTGTTTTTTCCAAAAATTATGTCATGGATTTTAAATTTTGTAATTAAGCAAAAAACGAAATTTAATATATAAAAAAAAATTAAATCAGTATACAACCCAATTATTTACCCAATTAAATTGAATTGTTTCTTGTTAATTAACGCCAATCTAAAATGTTTAATCTTATAATTGTTTATGTATCAACGAGAACAGAAAAAATTTGTTCTCGCAAAGCCTACACATTTTTTAATTGTAGTACTGGCATTAAATTGAAGGGGAGAAAAATTATTACCAAAAAAATTTAATAATTTGAAAAGTTAAGTTCTGTAAGGTACACGATATAAAATTTTTTTGATAATGTAACACGCATCGAAATGAGTGAGCGAGTGAATTGTGAGATTGTTTGGTGGTGGTCATTTGTTGTTCATTTGTCTTATATGGTTGTAAGCAAATAAATTTCACACCTACAAAATTTAAAGAATTTAAAAAACAAACTCAACAACATTCTTTATTTATGTTTCTTATTAACGAGTTAACTTCGATTGAAAACGTTTAAAATGTTTTAAATCATCGTTAATTCGAAATTTTTTTTTCTCCTCAAGCCCATCATTTGTTGAAAAGCAGATTAAAATCTTTTCTAGCAGTGAAAAAAATCAAACCTAATTTATATTTGTGTTTACAGTTGTTAAGAGAAAGAGAAAAAAAAGAAGAACATTGAATAACAACTGTCCTCAATAGCTTATTTTATATAAGAAAATTTTTTAATCTTTTATTTTCATTTCTTATTTCTCGAAAGGCGAAATGAAAGTGAAAGTAAAACAGAAAAACTTTTGTCGTTCTCGAGAATAGAAAAAGTTCTATTCAAGAACAAAACGAAAAAATTAGAGAAAAAAAAAAACGGTAAAATTCGTGAAAATTGTGCACACAAAATTACATTTTTCGTGTAACAATTAGCGTTGGAATTTTCATTTTCTCTCTTTTCGCTTTCGCTTTTGTTCAAAAGTGAAAATTAAAATGTAAAATTTGTGTAGCGACGAGCAAAAAATTCTACCGCAATCACAAGTTAATATTTCATTATTTCATTTATGTTTTATGAAAATATTTTCATCTCTTCGTTCATTCTCAATCTTAAAATTAAGAGACGAAAAATCTCAATTAACATTGTGCGTGTTTCTATTCAAACATTCTTTCCTCTAACTCTTCTCTCGCCTTTTCTCGACAACTAACTTACTCACTCGCTAGCTCGCTCACTTACTCACTCATTCACTCACTCACATTTTCTTATTCATTTCATTTGAAGCAAAAAATTGACTTATTATGAAAAAAATTTTCTCGTTCATTTTCTCTATTTCTCTCTTGTTTTCTAACTCAATTTCTTTCCGTAAATCATTTAAAATGTAAGAAAAGTTCATAAAAGTAATTCAGCGACAATTAAAAACAATTTTTCAATCTCTACGCTCAGTTCCTCTTCGTAAGCAAAGCTTTTTTCTCAACTTCACTATTTTGAAGTCTCTCTCTCTCTCTCTCTCTCTCGCTGAATCTCTTTTCTTTGCATTGCACTCAAACATTTCGCGTACTCAACATTTTCGAATTTGTAGTCGTAATTGTCGTCATCTTCTTCGTCGTCGTTTTTCATGAAAAGAGGAAGAAGAAGAAGAAGAAGAGATGAAATTTTTCATTTACAAAGCGATGCTCACAAATGAAACTCATACGAATTCCAGCGTTTGAATTAACTTTTCGAATGATTGAAGTGAGAGAGTGAGAGCAAAAAA
>NCKU01003915.1:0-13628 GCA_003675995.1 Dinothrombium tinctorium | reverse complement strand
AAGAAAGCACGAAAAACTGTATTCAATTTGCTGACCAACGTTCGAACGGCGAGCAAACAATATGCATAGCAGCAAGGCGTTATCTGAAACAAAAATAAATATGTTGAATTAAGGTTGCTCACTACATCTCCAAAGAATCAAAGTTAGAATAATGTTGAAGTGTTTATTTTTGCTTCCGATATTTTAAAAATTATTCAAGAATTCTTTCTAACTTCTTTTGTTCTAACTAACACAAAAGTGACTTAATTAACTTGTAATTAAATCGTCACATGAAAAAAATTGAAAAACTATTCTTCACTCATTTAAACACACATTTTGCTATTCACATTCATTCGAATACACTGAAACCTGTTTGTTTAAACAAAATTGATAACTATGCTTGATTTTACTTTTGAATGTTTTTAATTTTGTCACGAACCCTGGTCAAAATTGATGCGTTTCAGAGTGATAAGATATTAAATGATTGATCCTGGACAAACATTCTTTCCGAAACTGTATTTATATCCTTCCATTCTTCCACTACTATCTCATGGAATAAACGCATTATTAATTGAATTCTTCACAATTCATTTATCTAAACACGCTACTAAGTCGCTAAGCTTTTAAATTGCTTTTAAAATTTAGTGCGAACTTTCTAAAAATACGCTTGTTGCTTGAAAATTGTGTTCAAATTTTTCGTAAATTCTCATCTAAGAATTTGCGAATTTTACGCAATGTTCAGTCTACGGTTTCAAGTCTCCCATCGAAGCTCGAACACGACCCCCGATGGCGTGCTCTTAAATAGTTCAGCGGTCACTTGAAATCGAGAAGTGAGCGAAATGTTTGCGGTCAGCTATCGACCGCTGTGTCGCGAACTGAGCGCGAGAAACGCGCTTTTTTATCAAACTAAATCGTGTTTTTCTAAACCAGCTTTGATTTCGCAGCATTCTCACACTGTTTTCTTCGACTCTCGGATACCTCGTGAAATGCAAAAACATCATTTCATTACCCGAGTCGATCTTTTACCTCATTTGTTAAGCAATCATTTTTTCGCGACTTTCCGACTTTTAAACACCAATTCGAGTGTTGATCAAAGAGACCATTCCTCAAAAGTTGAGCAAACAGTGAAAGTATTGAAAGAGACCGAACATGCGAAGAGCAAATGCGATGAGCAAAACAAGAATGCAATTAATTCGATCGCCGAATCGCAAAGCGGTGCTGTCGAAAAACCGAAGCCAAGTTTGATCATTCGAATTCGCAATGAATTGATCCGATATTATCACGGTTTTCGCCTTTTGTTTTTTGATATCAAAGTGTTACATCGTTTAGTATGGAGAGTGTTTAAAGGCGAAACGCTCACAGACAGAGAACATAGGCAAATGGTTAGGACAGTTGCCGATATTTTTAGACTTGTGCCTTTTCTTGTATTTATAATTGTTCCATTTTCTGGCTTTCTTTTCCCGGTCTTTGTAAAACTGTTTCCAAACATGTTACCGTCAACCTTTCAACATGATGCCGATAAAGTGAGTCGACACAATTATTATCATTGCGAGTGACAATAAATTTGTCATTTAGGAAACAAAAGCCAAAGCAGAATTAAAATTAAAAATAGATATGGCGAAGTTTCTGCAACAAACACTCAATGAAATGGCTTTAAAAGCGAAAAGAGGATTTCACTCTCAAACTGCAAAAGAGTTTGAAATTTTTCTTGAAAAAGTATGCTTCTATTAGTTTCATAGTGAGTTAAATTTAAAATTTATTTCAGATTCGAAAATCAGATACAGAGTCAACAAATGAAGACATTTTTAAATTTTCAAAATTTTTTAAAGATGATTTTGTTCTTAATTCATTTTCAAGGTCTCAACTAATTTCATTGTGCATGTTGTTGGAATTAAAGCCGACTGGTACAAATGATTTTCTGCGGTTTCAATTACAATATCTTTTGCGCCTATTAAAAGCTGATGACAAAATTATTCAAGAAAAACGAATCGAAAATTTATCTATTTCTGAGCTACAACGTGCTTGCAGAGCTAGATGTTTGCTTACTCTTGGTGTTTCCGAAGATCAAATGAAGTCCCAATTGCAACAATGGCTTGAATTGAGTTTGAATAAAGATATTCCTACTTCTTTGTTAATTATGTCTCATGTACTTAACCTTTCCGAAGATTTATCACCAGAAAAGCAATTAAAAGCTACAATATTATCACTTCCTGATTCTGCGATTATGGCAGCTAAGTATCATATAAGCGAAACAGAAGGACGAATTGATTACAAGACGAAGATTGAACTTATTAAAAAAGAAGAAGAGGCAATAATCAAAGAAAGAACGGAGCTTGAAACTGTCGCCAAGACTCTGAAAGAAAAACTCGAAGCAACTGTTTCAATCTTAAACAAAACACGAACTATTAAAGATGAAAAGAAAGATCTTGATGTGAAACTGAAAGATGAAGTCGAAGAAGAAACAAAAGTAAGTTTATCTAAAGAAGATTTATTAACATTGGAAAGTGCACTTGATGAAGTTTCGAAAGAGAAGTATGAGCTACTCTTAGAAAAAGAAGGATTACAAGAAATTAAAAAAGAAATGAAAAATTACAAGGAAGATATTGATGAAATTAAGCAGTTTTCATCAAAAGAAAAACCCGATTTGAGGGAAACGAAAGCAGCAATAAGGCTACGTAAAAGAGTGGAAATTATGGTTCAAGGATTAGACAAACTTTATTCTAAATTAAGATATTCTTTTCAACAAACGAAAGAAAGAAAGGATCTAGCTGAGGAAAAAGCTGACGATTTAGTGAATATAAAAGACTTATACGAGGCTATGAAAATAAGTCAAAAAGTGGGTGATGAAACAAAGCTACAGAAAGTTATTGACTTTTTAGAAATTATGGATATCGATAAAGATGGATATGTCAAAGTAAAACATGTTAAAAAGGTATGTTTGTAATCATATTTAATCCAGCTATAAACAACAAGATTTCAAGTATAAATAAATACCTTATCATTATCTATCTCTAGTTAATCGAATATTTAGAAAAGGAAACAAATGAAGTTTATCCATCTCAAACTCAACATATTATAAATGAAATGATGAAAGAAGAAATTAAAGAAAAATCTAAATAAAAAAGAACACAAAATGTTTGTGCTTAAGTTTTTTAACAATTTAAAAAAATTAAACAATTAAAGTAAAAGCCAAAAACTTAAGAGATACATGCCTGCATGCGAGAAAAATCACTCAAGCCTCTAAATTTAAAAATATTTTAATCTGTAATTTACCGCCAACTTAAAAAATAGTGACTCCGAGTCAAAGGAGTCAATAAATATGTGTGAAGTAAAAATATATAATTTAAGTTATTATAGTTAATATTTATATAAATTTATTTTCACCTAACTCTGTTTAACTTTATATCAGACAATATGGCCTTATCTTCTTGTTAGTGATTTCATTTTGAGGTCACATTACGGATATGTTTCCCAAATGCGCGTTCTCTTCAATATGAAATTTATACATTTGGCTATACAAGCTTTCAAATATCAAACTATCTAAATTTTTGAATTAAATATTTATTTTATCAACTTTTTATGCGACATCTAACAAATCGTTCTTTAGAACAGAACAAACGACAAAATCTTTAAACAATGATAAAGTTTTTAAACAGAAAATGGCGTCAATTTTTCAGAAGCAAAAATAATTCTATGAAAATATTTTTTCTCATTTTGTTTTCAATTATAATTTACTTTTCATTTTTTTTAATGACTAGGTATAAAACGAATTCGATTAGAACATCTGATATTTAACAGCACATTTTAAATAAATTTGTATTAGAAGTCCAAAATGATATTGAAGATTAAGAAATCCGTTCTCTGAAATTTGGGGATGCTGCGAGAATCAATACAACTTTCAAAACCCTAAAGATCATAAACTCAAACTCTTAAACTTGAATACAAAACTTTGAATACAAAAACAGGTTCACAGATTTAAAACGGAAGCGCAGTGTGAATGTATGCGATGAGTATTTATATTCTTAGAAATGGGCAGTACGCGTTGGAGGGACAGTTATTTTGAGGGCACCACTGTTCGTTTTTACAATATTTAAGATAAAAGCAGTCCGAATATCATTTTCATTCAGCGTTATATTTGCATTTTTTAGATATTTGCAAAATTCAGGACAATCTTTCATTCAAAACTTGAATTTTAATTTATTTTTCTTTTATCAGATGGTCAATTTTGTTAAAATGAATAATTTTTCAGCGAAGTTTCGTCGAAAATATGTATTATATGCATTCAAATTCACTTTGTATCATGTTTCAAAACGGAGATTTTACGAAAACTTAAGAAATAGAGTTGACAGCATTTAATTTCATTATTGAAAATTCAAAATTGTTTAATATTTAGAGTTTGCACTATCTCCTTATTTGATCTTCAAATGTCTGGCGCAAACCGTTCTCTTGCTCAAAGAATGTTAGTTTTAAGCCTTTAATCGTATTGACCTCAATTAATGGGAACTCAAATTCATTCGAATAAATTCGACTTTAGTTAATCTGAAAAGCAATGCAATAAACAAAACCTGTGCATTTCCTTATTCGAGGCAAAGTCAAATACCTTAATTGCTAAATAAACGACAACCTTTGAGCTATCGAGATTCAGTTTTTTTTCAACACGTAAATGCGTACTCAATATTCATCGGAATAGTCTTTATGTACGAATTAAACTACACACTCCATTTCAAAGTAGACGGCACCAAAAAATTGTGTCGAAATACAAAGGTTGTCGGATTTCAGGAAGTAATATGTATTGAAAAGTTTTGGTCAAAAATTTTGGATCTGATTTTTTTCTGATGTTAGAAAAGTGAGTTGTCGGATTATAGAGTTTGACTGTAATTGAAAAACACCAATTTTGAAATATTGGTTCTACGATTTTTCGAAACATTAAGCTTCACAAGAGTTTACGGAAGAGAGTTCTCTCATCTCTGTTTTTAGCTTCCTTTTGTTAACCGTTTATTCTTGCTTTAAACTAGTGTATAAAATTTCATTGTTCTTAAAAATCAACAGTGAGAAGCGAAAAAAAATTAGCAAATCAATGTTTACTACTTTCGAAGTGCTAGCAAATTGGAAAGTAGCATTCAAATTTAACGCGTATTTTTCAATTGTTTTCTTGTTGACAATTGAAAGCTGAGAGCAAGAGAAAAGGATGTAAGAAGATGATTGTAAACCGTGAAAGATAAGAGTTTGTTTTGAAATTGCATTCCAACAAAGTTGGCGAAAAACGCATCACTCTTCTCATGAATAGTTCGAGAGACAGCAGAAGACAATAGATGGTTGCAAAGACAGTGCTTTTCAACGCTGCATTGCAATTAAGATAATTTTAACGATAAGTAATGAATGTCTCTACTCCTTTATCATTGGCATTTGCCGACTTTCGACTCCGAATGTTTCCGTTTGTGGTGTTGCTTGTTTTAAGCTCGCTGGAATCTGTTTATTTTTGGCTAATCTCAGTTCGCTTTTTCACTCGACAAAAAACGTTTGACCTCGACTTTCTTTAACTTTAGTTTATAGTTGGAAAAAGTTTGATAAGTTCTTATTTTGTCGACTAACTTCGCGACTTAGAAATCAAACTCACAAGAAAGTAGGGAGTGAAATGGTTTTAGTTTTTTAGGCGTAGTATCGACACCGGAACCGCACGATCCTGGTTTTAAAATGGTTACGGTTCCGAACTCGAGTACCGCCAATTGCGGTTTCAAAACATTTACAAGATGGTTATAGCAAAAAGATTCTTGTTTTCAAAATGCAACCAGTTTTATAAACCTAATTCTTCCTTAAATTCTGTCATCTTTTGCTAATTATACAACCTCATTACTAATTTTGTAATTTGCGGCTTTTTCCGTAATTGAGATTCATTTCCCATAATATTATCTTTACTTCTCATGCTTCTGGTATCATATTACGTTTCAACCGATTATTGGTCAATTACGATTACAGTGAAGATTGCAGTTCTAAGACAGTTACGGTCCTGTTAAGGTTACAATTTTTGGGACATTCTCGCTCCCTACAAGAAAAGCTCAAGCGCTACAATAAGTTATTTAAAATTGTGCTACATGGTTATTGTTTATTACATTAGTCACTTTTTTTATCTAAACGCAAAATGAGAACATGTTCAGTAACACGATTGTTTCGCAAAGAAAAACCGAGTATCAATTGCTATGCAATATTGCAAAGTTATCTCAATAAGCTTTTGAGGTTTATCTATAAAGCAAAGACGGAATCGAAGCGAAGGAAAGGATGCGAGAGAGCAACTATGTGAATAATAGATGAAAAAAGCCTGAGGCAGTTTTGATGACTGGTTCAGAAGTGAAAATTACTTAAAAAAACTAAATTCGCTTTCTCCCTTTTCGCTCATCTTTCACACTGTTTCAAAGTGTAGTAAACGGTAATAAAATTTCCCAACAGCGACTGGGGATTGGCTGACTTTTTTTGAACACATTGAAATTTAAGCCGAGTGCGTAACCTCCAAACGCAAGTGTGGGAATACTTTGCGTTTACTCTACACTTGAAAGACAGGCGATTCAACTTCGCTCTGCTCATTGCCACCTATGTTATGTCATCCGACACGAAGTACGCTCGATCTTTAACTATTAAGTTGGTAGTGCGATATGCGGTTTTCAAGTGTCGCCTTCGCTGCCGTTGTTGATTATGGCAACGATTATTATGCTTATGATTTGCTGGAAGTGGCGTTAAGCGATGTGCTCAGCGAGCGCAGCGATCGTAGAGGGCATTCGAGAAATAGAGGAGCGCAAGAAAAGAGGAGGAAACATTAGTTTTGAAGCGACCAGTTCAGCGTTTGTTGCAAATGCTGCGAGCGCAGTTTGTCCTATTTTGTAGTCCCTTCTTTCGTTCTCCACATTCTTTTTGTTTTTAAGCATGTTTTTAAAGCTATGAACATCAGACGAGTGCAGTCAACGCGCAACACGCACCACTCACGCACGTAGTATTTTCACGTTAGCCGATGTTGATCGCTCTGTTCGATTGCGGCCGCTTTACTTTGCATTGCAAATGTAAAAGTTTTGTTTTCGTTTTTCTCATTTCAATTGAAACTCGTTGAAATTTCGGCAAAATGAAAGAAAATCTTTTCTTTCTTCTTGTGTTCGTAACTAACTTCTTTTCAACTTTTGGTAAGTTTACCATTTTTTGTTCGTTATTTTTATGCATTTTCTCTTACTTTTAAGTTAAAATACAGTGAAACTTCCCCTATGGTACATGTCCATATGTGGGACGTCTTTTGGACAGTGTGTTTTCCTTGTTGCGCCCTTGTAATGAAAACGACTTTGATGCATCGGATTCCTTTCTGCTTTTGAGATTTTTCATATGATGCAAGCGTTTTTCATGACAGCTTTTGCGGGACACAATGCAATGATAACTTCGGCTCACTCGATCAGATAAATGCGATCAAAATTGTTATCATAAATGCCGATCAAGCTGCACTAAAATGAATAAGTGGTTGAAAATATTTATTTTCAAAGTTGCAATCGTGCTTCGAAGAACTCAAGAGTGCAGCTAAATATTCATTTTTATAATTCTGCGCCATTTACGTTTGTACCTTTGCTAAAAGTGAATAAAACTTTTGATTTCACATATCGAAGCGTTTAAGTGTAAGTGATTCAAAGGCCAGGAATCACAAAAACGCAAAACTGATGTAATAATTTTAGCGCCTCAACGCTATCGTCTCTCCTTTTTGCTTACTATGATGCAATGATTGCTCGCTTGTAGAGAAGTGCTTTTCGCGATTTGAGAATTACCAAGTTTGAGGTAATGAATGATTTAATGAGTTTGAGGTAATAATGATTTAAAAATTCATTATTATTATTAATATCAACTAATTTTGTTCAGTGAATGTAATAGCTAGCGAAATTTAGTTATTTCTCAATTTGATTTTTAATTTAAAAAATTGACTGCTTCAAGTTCACTCCAAGAGAAATACTTTCTGCTCTAAGCTTGTGTCTTTAAGTTTGTTTGAGCTCTAGCGCATGAAAAGTATGTTGAATATAAGCATGACTAGCAAACTAACTTTCAATCGAAACAAATTTTATATTTGTAAACTTGATTTTTAGCTACGTAAAACATTTTTGCTTCACCATGCATAAATTTGTTGAACATTCGAGTCAATTATTTAAGTATTTGAAAAGAACTAAAGCGAAAACTTTTGTCAAAAATTTGTTGCGCAAGTTGTGAGTATGAGTAAGAGAAAAAAAGCAATAACTCGAAGTATCAATAAAATAAATGCATAAAACTTGAGCAGTTCGTAAACATAAAGCTTTTCATGTAATCATAGCATTGCTCGTGAATTTTTATGATTCAATGTTGTCCCACATATGGTAGTTTCACTGTATTTTAGACAAAAACTTTTGCTACTTTAATTTGGTTCCAAGTGCTACGAGAAAAGCGCCAGCCTTTCTGACGATAGCCGGCAAAAATCGCAATGTCTGTGTGTTCTTGTCGCCGTTTCTTTCGCTCACGCTTTGCGAAGCAAAAGGGCACAGAGGCTGAATTCTTCGCTTTTTACAAAACTTTGCCTACTTCTAAAAACTTTAAAGCGATTCTCTTCGCTTTACTCTAAATTAGGTCCACTTTTCTTAGGGCTTGTTCTTAGTCTGACAGTGTTTTTGATGCGATGAGATATTTACTGTGTCGCGACTACTCGAGGTGAACGTCGAGTTGATCCTTGGCGACATTTTCAGTGGCGCCAATTGCTCTTCCCGAAGACATCATATTGAGACAACACGATAACTGCTAAACTGTTCATTGTTCCCTCTATTTTCTTCTTTGATAATGCTCATATCTCTGTTTGAGAGCAAAAGAGAAGTGATGTAATCAATGCACACTGCGATCAGCTCATTGCCCCTCGGTTGGTGGTAACGAGAAGAGTGAGTCGGTTAGCTTGTGGCCATCGTCTTTAATCTTATCGAGCAGCTTCGGAATCTAGTTAATTGCTAACTCTGATTATTTTTTCACTTTAATATTTCTCTCGCGAGAATATGACCAACAAGAATCGAACCTTTTGTAAAATTTTTCGTCTACTTTTATACTTTACGAAGACGCCAATCACTAATAATTTCGCTTTCGATAAAGATTAAGAAAGTAACAATGTCGAAATGATAGAGAATAAAGTGATGTATTTGCGCAATTCAATTGTGTTCAAATTTGTAGCTAAAAGCAAAGAAAGCACGACTCGTCCGAGAGTTGCTTCAAAGTGGCACGTAATTTGGCACTTCACCACGCTTAGCCTTTTCGCAACGGTGTCTCGCTGTGAATGTAGTTATACAAAAGGCAGAGAGAATCTCACTGCACTTTGAAACGCGGAGTTCAGAGAAAAGAGATTTTAGTGGAGTAGTTTTTGAGCGCAAAAAGCAAACTAATCTTCAAATTGAAAAATGGTCGCGTTCGACAATGCATCTCGGGCATTGTGTTTGTGTGTACTTTCGGTTTGTGTCCGTTGCGGACAACGCTTGTCTTCGGGCATTTTACGGGTGAATGGGCGGTTTTGTCGTTCGCATCTTTCAATTGTTCTGCTTTTCTTCAGCATTCAAACAGTATTTGAGGCACGAAACGATTTCTCGCAGCGAAAAGCAGCGCACATCTTTGTTACCAGCTCAATACACAAAACATTGTATGCTTTTCTTGGGTTTTGACTTTTCAATTTTAAATACATAAAACCAGCAAATAAAAAGCTTGTGCAAGAATCGCGTGCGATGTTTCACTTGTCGAGAAGCAATTCACTTGTTGCGTTTTATTACAATGCTTTTTGTTGTGCTTTGTGCTCAGAACTTTAATGAACTCAAGCGACTGTGTTTCAGCTTTATAGCGTTTCTATTCGGCAGTTTAAATCAATGTCATCGCAAACGTATCGCTCAATTCATAGCCCATGTAATTATTTCCTTCGTACTTTCTCTCAATGTATCTCTTGTGGAAACTTTTCTCCGGTTTCCGGTGAATACATTTGAGACTTGGAAGCGACTAGCGATCCTTTCGTTCGATAAAGTATTTTTTGAATTTTGAGCATATTTTTCTTTGAAGTCGGTCCTCCAGTTTGAAGTGCGGCTTCCAATTCAGCGAAAATTCTGTTTCCTCGCGTTGACGAGTAAATTTTGTTTTTAGCGAGACTCGATCTCAAATTACACTAACAGACAGCGTGTTGCCTATTAGTTTAAAAGTTAATTTTTACTTGGCAAAAATCTTTGCAGAAGTAAACAGAAAGTGGACCCCTCACATGCGAAATAATTTTTACTGATAATAGGAGTGAGGGAGCAATCATCCTCATTCTGCTCTGCCTCTCCTCTCTCTCGCACGCTTTTTCAGCAACGGCTCATCCTCTTTCTATGGGTTTAGACGAGGTTAAACTTTTAGTCGCATTTTTGCAGTGAAATGAGTTAATGTTTATCAACGTAATGTGATTTAAAGCCTAAAAATTGATTTTACTGCACTCTTAGCTCGAATCTCAATCGTAACCAATATTTTAAAGTGGATTCAAAAGTGCTTTTGAACTTTGAACAAGGCAACAAAGAGTAAAGATTTTGCTTAAACGGGCTGAAACCTTAATAACGGTCTCAGTCGATGGGATCTTATTAGTTTTAGTGCTTTTTAATTACTACGCAAGCAGGCACTCGATGCTGACAATGAATAAAAAACGCTCTTGCTCTGAATTAACATGAATCCATTGCTTTCGGAAGTGCTTTCCATTATCGAACTTATCCAGGATGCAAGCGACTCCTCCTTCAAATAAAATTAATCATTTCGAAAGTATTCTGCAGACGAAAGTTCGCTTGAATTTTGAATGCAAGTAGCTGTTAACTACTGTAAGCGCTGCAATGCAACTTTCAGCTCGCTGCTTCTGTTGCTGCTCCTTCTTGCATTCGCTGACTTTGCGTATTGTAATTTCCATTTTTAGACTTGAAAATGTTCTCTAATTTTAAGTCAAACAGAAACCGATCTTTTCGGAACTTTAATCTTTGTCGTCTTCCTGAGAAAGCCATTCTAACAAACTTTCTTTTTCTTCGCCACTTCTCGCAACGGCAATGCAAAACAATGTGGCAACAACACACTCTTTGCAAAATAAATGGTGAGCATTCTCCAAAAATGGTCTTTTCGAAAAAACTCATCGTGTAATTTTAGGCCAACAGACGAATGCAAAGCCTGTAATTACATATCACTGGTTTCTGCTCTTTCTCAATCAATGCACTGCGTTCTTAGCACGCGGATAGTACATTCAATAATATGCTTGTAAGGCTTTTCGCCGATTCCGAGCAAATTACGGTGAAAAGACGATCGTGCATATCGGAGCCTAGAGCCAAATTGCGTTCGCAAATACATAGTTGTGTGCATATTGCAGCCTGTTGCGTTACGCTCACAATAATTTCGTTACGAGTCGCTCTCTATAAGGGTAAAGTGAAAAGAGAGCACGCATTGAAATTAGCTCGCTTTCACTACGCGAAACTCTTTCGCTCTCCTCTTGTTTAGATGCGACCCATAATTACGGCTGAAATTACAGCAATGATAAACTATGCCAAGATTGAGCGAGAAAGACATTTGTATTCGATAAACATAAAAGCGCACTTGTAATTGGGTAAGAGACAAATTCAAACGCGGATAATAGAGCAACATCAGCAATATCTCTCTAATTTATAAATGAAACGCGATGCGTCGTCTACATGCGAGGTGCGCGATTACGCAACGATTCTAATTCTTCTCGATCACGATCAAAACATATTAAAAACAAAATTAAAAGATGTGCAAAAGTTCTTTTTCACTCGCTCTTCTAAGAAATTCGAAACCATTTTCGAAGATTAGCTTTGCTTTACTCGAAAGCAGAATAGGGGCTGAAGAAGAGAGAAAAGAAGTGATACAAATCACAATCGTCTCTCTCTGTGTCAGCTACCAGAAAAAGTTCCCCTCTCCTCGCACTACTTTTCTTATGCTTTTTATAATTTCTTCTCATATTTTTCGCTCTCAAACAAAATGACGCGAACTTCTTGCTTCGCCTCATGAACGGGTGCTTAAAACTTTTCCCATTTGTTGCTCATTCTTAACGATTGGTTGACCGTAAAAAGAGAGAAATCGCACAAAAAACCAATGAAGGGATAACAGCGGTCGTCGAAAAGCTTCGTATCGCGTCTATTTTTTAGCACGAAGCACTGTGATCATCGCCGTACTCTCTTATTGTCGTACGATGGGCTCACTCTAAATTTATGGGCCTATTTACGTCTCAATGGCTGGCGTTTCGCCTGCTTTAGAATTAAATCTTCTTTTCTTTCAGCAGAAAAAAATCTCCGTATTTAACTTTATTATCTACACTTTATTCGCAGCGTTTTGCTCAAAATTATGAATGTTTTTCATTCCGAAAAACATAAGCGCACTTTGTTTTCTTTTATTTAAAATCGTTGCCTCGATTTAAGATCGCTTTGATTCGACTATATGATTTCATTCAATTTTTTCACGATTGCGAGTTCTATGATTTAAAGTTGTCAGACATAATTTCGGTAAAAACAATCGAAAGTAGACGCTACACATTATGCGAGATTTGATTGCTTTTAAATTACACATCTCGCCGTGCGGATTATGAGATGCGAATGTAGACAATAATTTATTATCAGGCGAAACACCCAAATTAAAACTACGCACTATTGTTGAAAGGCGGACGAACGCGCTTTTGTAAATATGTATGAATGTTGCTATTTCTTCAAACTGATGTTTTTGTGAGTCGCGTACATATTTCGCTCCTTTGGCAGAAGAATTCAGTCTGCTGCGCTTTCGCCGCTTTCCTACGACAAAAAGCGCCACTATTTGCTCAAAAGAAACTAACGACAACTGATGATGGTTTTCTGAACGAACCTAAAAGTATCGCTTAACCGCAAAAAAAGTGTTTTCAACTCCTGCGTTTTCAAAGCGTTTTTTTTTTTTTTNCAAAGCGTTTTTTTTTTTTTGCTTTGCTTGATCTGCCTTTGTATCCGCTGTTTTTCACCCGCTGTGAACCAGGTTTCAAATGAGTGCCGAAGGGCGATTAATTAATGAGTCAAGCAAATTTATTAATTTAACGAATTGAAAGCGATTAAAAGTGTGGTCGAATCAGTGATCAAGATTAACTGCGCTCGAGCTCAAACGTAAAAAATTCTCTTGCACTTTATCCGCAATCAATTAAACGCGTATTAAAGGTGCAAAAAACGCTGCGCTCTTCGGTTCATTTTTTCGAAATTATTGCAAATTTTGCAGCAAGGCAAAATTAAAGAACAAAAAGTATTCGCAAATATTGACAAAAGCCACAATACATAAGAGCACGTATAATAGTTTCTCATTTCACCTGAAGCAATGAAAACAGTAAGTTAACGCCTTCGAGCAATAGGAGTGCCAAACTGTTTTTTATTATCTATCTGTGCGTTTGCTTCTATAATAACTGAATTTAAATTTGAATGTGCGTTTTAATTAATGCTTGTAACTCTGGTGCAATCGCAATTAAAGTAAGTTGATTATTAAAAAATGAAAATGTAATGAGTGTTGAAATTAAAGTAAAAATGGAATTCAACATAAGAAGTAACATAATATAATCACGCTTTGAAAAATAAAAGAATTTATTAAACTAAGCGCAAAGCCATTTGCTAAGGATGAAA
>NCKU01003914.1:0-13629 GCA_003675995.1 Dinothrombium tinctorium | reverse complement strand
AATGCATATATTATTAGAAAGGCCCTTTCGGAATAAATTCATTCAATTGCACAATTGATAATAAAATGCATTTTTAATGATATTAGCCTTTAATTTGCTGCGTTTACGCTTACGATAACACAATTCATATCAGCAATATAACTATTGCTGATAGTTACACGAGTAAATCGTTGTACTTTGCAATTTGCAATTGCGGCAAAAAATGACCAACAGAGATATCATCGGTGCAATAGCAACACTTCTGCATAAAAACACTGTGCTCAATGCACATTTGAATGTTTTTGTCAAACCTTCGTGTATTCACAACTTTACTTATCGCTTCGCTCTCAGCTAGCTCGGCATAAGCGCATATCGCACTTTACTGTGCCTCTAACCGATACCCGTACTAATAAACTTTTTGCTTTCCCCGTTTTTATTATTTTGTGTATTTCTCGCGACAAATGCACTTTGTAGTTGTGTTATCTTGTAAATGATAAACTCTCGATTTTAACCATGCGGTCACTCTGCTTAAATTATGTATGGTAAACAGGACCGGTTTATTGATCACGGCGAATTGTGCATTACTTACTAATAGCTTGCTACTCCATATAAGTGAATGCGCATAAATTTACGATAAATGATATTTTTACTCTTTACTCAACATTTACTGAAATTCAGCATTTCGCCTTTGACTGCTAATTATTTTAAAAAAGCTTTTGAATCAAAAACACCAATTTCACATAGCATGTTTTCTTTGAAAGCGCATAAATTTCATCAAATCCATTGTGCGCATAAATGCATGAATTTTACAGCCTTAATTCCAGCTCACGAAAAGGTTGACATTAAACACATTAGAAAATAATAATTTTTTTTTTCATACGTGTCATCTGTTTTTATCCTTTTTTTGAATTCAGCGAAAATAAGTTTATTAACAAATGATTACATTTTAAGGCATCGAAAATTATAAACGTTGCTTCATTTTAAACGAAATCATTTTGGTAAACTTCTTTTCGTTTTTGTCGTTTTAATGCTTGCCTGTAAACGAATTTTTTGAGTTCAGAAACGATAAAAACTGACGATGAAATAGCAGTTAAAAATAACAAGTCTTGAAGTGTGAGCGCTTCGGTGACGAATATCTTTTGCAATGGTGGTGCATAAATAACCAACATTTGTCCGATTATTGATCCGATCACTGAAAACAAGAATGGTTTGTTGCTTAGCAGACCAATCGTAAACACCGATTTTATCTGCAGAAATTAAATAAATAATAAGCGACAAATTTTTAATAATTCCATACCTGTGATCGACAACTGAGCGAATTGAACATGTCGAAAAAAACGAAGCAAGTGAAAGTCATTGTTGTATCCCTTGGTGTAACCATGTTATCACTCATTTCAGTCTTAAAAATAAATAAAGTGCCCGAAATAATGATTCCGGCCGAGAGTAAAACATTAAATATCAAATCTTTCGTTATCATTGGTTCTTTAACATTTCGTGGTGGTTGTTTCAAAACATCGTGATCGACGGGTTCTACCCCTAAGCTTTGTGCAGGAGGACCATCCATGATTATATTTATCCACAAAATTTGCATCGCATTCAATGGGTTAGGAATTTTGATCATCGTCGCAAATGCAATGAGTGAGAGTGCTGCAATGCTCCTAAAGATAAAAACTAAAGAGTAGGAAAATTTGATGAAAAGCAAACGCCTTACGTGCTAAGTTGAAATGTGACAAAATTTCTTATATTGTAAAATATTCCTTTGCCTTCTTCTATTGCCCCCATAATTGTGTAAAAATCATCATCTATTAATATCATGTCGGCTGCTTCTTTACAAACATCTGTGCCAACTTTTCCCATTGCAATGCCAATGTCAGCTTTCTTTAAAGCAACGCCATCATTGACACCATCGCCGGTCATTCCAACAACACAACCGCTGCTTTGCAAAGCTTTAACAATTTTCAATTTGTGTCGAGGACCAACACGATAGAAAACACTAACGTTTGGTAATTTCAAAATAAGTGCTTCTTCACTCATATTGTCGATTTCGTCACCAGAGACGGCCGTTGAGCCGTAAGCATACAATCCTAATCGAGCTGCAATTGCACACGCTGTTTCCTCGGAATCTCCAGTAAGCATTTTGATTTTAATGCCACTTCCATGAAGAGTTCGTACAGATTCGGCTGTGCCTGGTCTTGGAGGATCTAACATACCAACCATTCCAACGAATACCATCTCTTCAAGTTTACTCCCATATGCCATTGCTAATACTGTAATACTTTTTTGATATAATTCCGATTTTAAAAAACATCTTACCTCTTAAACCTTTGCGTCCCATGAATTGTGCTTCTTTAATGTATTGAGATTTACGATCTAAATTTATAGGAACTAATTCTTTGTTGCTCGAGTAATGAGTACAATAATTAAGAACTTTCTCGATAGCACCTTTAACGAAGAACCGTTCTTCGTTCATTTGAGATCTAACCAAACATCGAACTGCCATGATTTTTTGTTCAGAACTAAAGGGATACTCTTGTAGACGAATGTATTTTTCCCTAACATCAGATAAGTTAACTTTCAATGCTGCAGTAATCAATGCGCCTTCAGTTGGCTGCCCTCTCAACTGGCCTTCAATTATGTCAGCATTATTGCATACACAACCAACTTCAAGTACTAATTTAATAGAATCCATTTGTTGCTTATAATCTTTTCCTTCATCTAAAAGCATACAATGTCCTTTTGCATCATAACCTACACCTGTAAACTCAGCTTGATACAATTCAGAAGTGATCAAAGATGTAACAGTCATTTCATTTTTAGTGAGCGTTCCAGTCTTATCGGAACAGATGACATTAACACATCCTAAGGTTTCAACCGTTGGCAATTTTTTCACGATTGCTTTGCGTTTTGCCATTCGCATGACGCCTAAAGCAAGCGTAACAGTAACTACAATAGGCAATCCTTCTGGTATAGCAGCTACGGCCAAACTAACACCAATATTAAACATTTCCAAGATATGTCTGCCTTGGAACCAGCCCAAAGCCATTATAAAAAATATAATTGCAAAAGAATACATCGACAATTGCTTTCCAAGAGAGTCCATACTCTTTTGAAGTGGAGTTTTCGGCGATTCTTCCGCTGCCATCATTTTGTATACAGAACCAAACTCAGAAAATTCGCCGGTTCCGATCACAACACCCCGGCCATGGCCGCAACGTACAAGTGTTCCCATAAACGCAATATTCTTTTTGCTTTCGATGCCATTTGATTTGCTAGCTGGAATTTGTTGAGATGTTTTGACAGATGGCTCAGTTTCACCCGTGAAACTGCTCTCGTCGATAGATAGGTCGATCGCGTCGATTAGTCTAAGATCGGCAGGCACTCTATCACCCATTGTAAGTAGGACAATGTCACCAGGCACAAGATTACGGGCAAGGAATGTTTGCACATTGCCTTCTCGCAAACAATGACAAGTTGGAGGCACTAATTTGTTCAATTCTTCGAGTGACTTTTCAGATCGATACTCCTGAATAAATGCGACCGACACCACAATGATGATTGCCTATAGTGAAGATCTCATATTAGCAAAAAGTGACGAGCCAAAAACATGTGAAGAAACATACGACTGCTATGCTAATTGCGTCATCGAATTGCTGCATACAAATGCTGACAAAAGAAGAACCGAGCAGAAGAAGGATCAATGGATTCTTGAACTAAATAAAGACACAGAAAAACAAAAATGAGACCGACCGGCATCGAAACAGTTCGATGAGGAAATGAACAATCAATCACCTGTTCGATATACTTTTGCCATAACGATTGCTGCTCCGTAACACTGAATTCATTAAATCCGTACAGTTTAATGCGCTCGTCTGCTTCTTTCCACGAAAGACCTAACTTCGGATCGGTGTACACACGTCTGATCACTTCGTGGGCGCTTAAACGCGAGGCTTCGTCCGGTTTCATTTGCAAAAGCGTTTCTATTTTCTCATCGATCGTGTCGTACAGCTTTCGCTTCTCATCGGTCGCAATCATTCTCTTTTTCTATCGATTCAAATCGGTAACCAATTAGTTTTACATTCGAAATTACTCATTGCTCGTTTCAACGTCAGTTCGCTGTGAGCACGTTTACACCGAGAAACCGACACTTCAACCATTCGTTTGACTGCAGCGCAGAGCAGAGAAAGCTGATCGCTTTCTTCGACTCACATAGCAAACAGCACCGCTGTTTGTTTTCCGCAATTCTCCACTTTTCACAATTCAAACACTTTTTTGCTTTTTTTTTATCGTTAAAAAACCATTAATTTTAAACGAAAACGAGAGTAGTTGAGATACGTGACGATCTTTAGCCTATCGCAGCTCGCGCTTTTCTCTGCCTTCAATTCGGGTGCTGAACGCAAAGGAGTGAATGGACACCTCGTATCGTAACTTTATACCTTGTCACACACATACACATACACACACTCAAACTCTCAATTCTTACATTAAAATTTGAAAACTAAAATCAAGCAAATAAATGAATTTGGGTTAACGTTCCGCGTTTAACTAACAATTACTCGTATTGTTTTTCAAATTAGTTTGCAAATCAGTTCAATTACCATTATCCAACAATCAAGCACACTTTCTTTACTTACTTCAATATTAGAATGCATTTTAAATCGACTGCTAAAAATTGTCAACTGAAATGAAAAGGAAAACTATTTTCGCACTTGTGTAAGAAATGAATGTAATATCACACGATCTAGATATAAAAACGAAATGAACACCTGCCTTCGAAGAATACGCTATCATACAGTAATAAAAAGAACATATGACAAGGCATTGTTTTATTCGCGACTGACATTTTTCAATGAATCGAAACAAATATGAAAATGTATTAAAGTGGGGGGCGAGGAATTCCAGGTGGCGGAGGACCTCTCATCATTCCAGGCGGTGGTGCTCTCATTCCTGGTGCCATTGGTGGCGGCGCTTGGGGCACACCTCTGCCAATCGGTACTTGCTGAGCATTTAAGCCAGGAGCGAGTGGCATTCCAGGCGGTGGACCGGGAATCAAACCAGGAGGCCCTCTCGTCGGCATACCAGGTAACACTTGACCACCAGCAGTAGTGCCTGCTGTGACTGGTGTCGCTCTTCCCTGCGGAGTCATGACAGCTGGAGAAGGTCCACCCACTCCACGAACTGGTCCCTGCAAACCAGGAGCAGCGCCAACCACGGGAATAGCAGGTGTTGGCAAACCCCTACCAGCAGCACGTCCAATACCGGGACCCGGCATAGCGCCAGCGATCGGTACTCGCGGAACTCCTTCCTAACGAAAGAATGAAGAGCTTTTGACGAGAGAGCTAAAAGTGACACTTACCTCTGGAGGTGGCGGTCCCTCGACGGTGAGCGAGACTATGTTTTCACCACGCAGCAAAACGAAGCCGAGCACACGTTTTTCTTCGCGCTCCAAACCACGCGTTCCTTTCCCGCGAATCTTTCTGAACTCCTCACAATCAGCCAAAATTAGATTCATGTGTTTGTCGAACGCTTTGAATGTGCCCACAAAATTGCGCGAATCCTGAAGAATCACTCGCATTCTGTAGTTTATGAATTGTACCATTTTATTATTTTTGCTTATCGTCTGAAACGGAGAGAAGCGTGGTTTGAAAAGAGAGCAAAGAATTGAGTAGAAAGCAGTGAAAAGGAGAGAACTTACCATTTTTGTTTTTATGAACGCTTTTTGAGTCAAAAACCAAAATTTGGAAAACAAACGTTAAAACAACGTTTTGCCGGCTTTCGATTGATCGGAAAGGGGTCGAATTGTAAATACGACCATTGCGCTTCACAGCACTGCGAATTGACAATCTGCGAAATTTTTAGAAAGCAAAACACGATCACTCAATTCTAGTCTCTATTTTTTGAGCCGAATTCAAATTTTAAAATTATCTTAAAATCATAGACCTTCTAAAAGGTAAATTGGCTTTTCGGAAATCAAACAGAACTCAAAATCAACATCAAGAAATAAAAAAAAAATTAAAATACACCACAAACTATAAAAAAAGTGATAAGAGAGAATACATAATCGATTCAAAATGAAAATCGGCTTTAATGCAATACTCTAAAAAGCGAAAAAAATATCTCGTAAAAGTTTGAGAATAATCCAAAGATCAAGAGATAGAGTTAGATCAACTTTTGATTCACAATATAGCCCTCAAATTTTACATCATTTAAATTTTTGTTTTATCGCTTATTTTGTTCAATTTGTATTTTTGAATCAAAAATTTTTAAATTTTTATTATTTGCAAGTTTTTAACGAGTCGCTTTTCGTTTAACACTCAATTTGAAATGAAATACTTTAATTATTGAAAGAAAGCTTAACTACAAAGCAATTTTTAACGAGACTTGTACGAACATAGTGTGTGTTGAGGTAAAGACACTTTCGATAATCGAAACATTTTTATTTTGAATCGGTGGTACATATTCATTTGCATATTAGAATTCGTATTTAATAGAAAAAATGAGGAACAAAGATAAAAGTTTTTCACACAATTTTGTCCGCAAACTCCATGTAATCTCGACATTTTTATTTTCATAGTAACTTGTTATTAATTTTTTGCACCACTCTGGCTCCCAATTATAATTAAATTTATTATATGTTACTAGTTAATTATATGTTGGTATTGTATGTTAATAAAATATTTATTACGGAAAGATTTCACTATTTTTAATGAGAATAGGTTCAAATTTATTTGTGAATCTAGATATATTTACCATAGACTTAATGTCAACTTTTATTAAACAATCAATGCTCGTACAAGAATCCAGACCTCGATTGAAAAATTGAAATTCACTTATCGATCTATTTTTTACATACTATTTGGAACACGAATTCTTTGCCTTGCTGTATGTTAAGTCTATCGAATGTTTACAACAATGGGAAGATTTTTATGTCCTTCAGTGTAGATTATTATATGTGAAAAAAGCAAAACACATCGAAAAAGTTCTAACTCAAGTTGAATTAATAACTCAAGTTTCACTTCAAATTATCAAGCAGATCAAGAATCTACTTTAAAATTCAATTAACTATTACCCACATATATATTCAATGATGTTTTTTATTTTTTATTTTTTAATTATGTCAATTTTAAATTATCAAAACCATAGTTTTTAGCATATTTGATTTAAGCTGTCGCGGTTGATCCCACTAATTCTCACCTCAGTCATCCTGATTTACATGTATTGATATCTATTTTGATAAATCTTCTTATAAATACCAAACAATTTACTCTCAATTCAGTTATTATTTGCGAGTAGTATCACTGTCATTTCTGCTTTTAGTTTAACATTTCATTAGTACAAGGTGTTAATCTCGAGTGTATCCATTAATTTTTGGCTATTATTGGCTATAAAAACACATATGGTAATCAGTATTTCGCAAGAAAATCTACAAAATCTGAGAGAAATCACGATTTCTCGGGTAATTAAGTGAATGAGCTAACAATGGAGGCCATAGTGAAAAATTTTGACTTATATTAAATGCCTCTAATCGAACTATCATTTTAAAATAAAAATATCTTATTTAAAAAGTTATAGCCAAAAAAATGGGTACACTCGAGTTAGACACTCTGTAATTTGTCTGTTAGTGCGTGTGCCTGTCATTCAAGAATTATTAATGTGAATGCCTCTTTCTGATCTTGGCACTCATGCGCCATCACTTAAATACTGAGCGACCTAAGCTTTAGCAAGCATTAAACTCCAAAATTTTAAAATCTCAAACAAGACTCATATGCACAACAAAAGCAAATTTTAGAAATATTTCTTCGAATGAAAACAGTTTACAATTGAAGTTCAAAATTGAATATTGAATTCATTGCACAGTTTTAATAAAAATTCTGACCAAGATATTTAAAAACCTACAATGTTAGATTGCTAGATTTTATGCATTTAATGAAGCAAAACTGTTATTTATTCATTTTTAAAAATCGCCTTTTATTTGACAAATAAATTTTATGCAATTATACATTTATACTAATTCTACTAGTTAAATGTTATTGTCACGACATTCAACAATGATTGGAGTGAATGACCACTGAATTCAATAATAATTAACAAAGAGAAAGATAAAAGGGCAATGTTTCATATCTTTCTGAATAACTTTTCACATGTTTCAATAATTAAAAATAATTTAATTTCCCTTGAAATCCTGTGTGAAAATTGTTTTTAACTTTTTTTTTCAAAATTCTGCGAAATATTTACAGCCTCATAAAGGTTACGGAAATTAAAAACAGTATCTGCTGTTGAAAAAATGACGTATTTATGTTTATTTTTCGGTTATTTTTGGAAAAAAATGACGATGATTGTTTACAATAAAACTGATGGTACAGTCGTGTCCAATAAAATTTTTTCATTTCGCCTTAAACTCGCTCTATTGTAAGTAAATAGATTGGAAGGTTTTATTTGATCTACTTGTACATTTGTTTAGCTCAGTTGAACAACAAGCATTTGCGAATGCATCACAACAATTTTGTTGTTGTTGTTGTTGTGGTTGTTCACCTCTTTTATTCAACGCTTATAAAATAAGCTCCCATTCATGCTTTGAACATCACAAAGGCTAATGATGAAATTCTGCATCGCTTTAATCGCCTTTTGCTTCATTTCAAAGTAAAAAAATCTGAAATTTGTTGAATTCGCAAATTGTATTTGTTTGCTTCTAGATGCTTCGCAGTGAAAATTCGTTGCGGTCAATCGAATGCAAAGCAAGTGAGTAAACTTGTTATCGATGGAGTTGATGCACAACCAGGAGAAATTCCATGGCAAGTGAGATTGAGCGTCACTTATCACTACAAAGCCACATCAAAATCGTTTTTTTGCGGTGGGTTCATCTGGAATCGAAACACTGTGGTTACTGCTGGACATTGTGTGAAAAATTGGTAAATTTATTTTATAATTTAAAACATCTTAACCACTTACTAGAAAATTTACTAAGCGAAACGAAAAAAAATCTAAAAGATTTTTAATTTTTGTTTCATTTTTTATGATAAGTTCATATTTGAAGTACGGTCGAATATTAAATTGATTGAATTTTCACTCCTTTTTTTAGCCAGCAATCCAATGTTAACACTACAATCGTCGTATGTGTTGGTGATTGGAAGAGAAGCGACGACAATGATGGACAAATATGCTACACTGCGATCAAATTCAAAGCTCATCCCAAATACTCCTGCAGCACAATAAAAAACGATATTGCAATTATAAAAACTCCCCTCATGAATGTTCCTTATTCCAGCAGCAATGGATTCGGTTCAACAAATTCAATTTGCCAACCAACAACAGCTAGCTATGAAGGAAAACCATTGATTGTTAGTGGCTGGGGAAGATACGATAGAAATGGCTATTCTTTAGCCGATGTATTGCAAAAAGCGCCCATGAATTTCGTACCTTTAACACAGTGTAGACAAATCTTTCCATCGGTTGATAACTCACAGGTTTGTGTGAGGGGACCAAAAGGCCAAATAGCGTGCAATGGGGATTCTGGAGGACCATTATTTCACATTAATAATTCAGGCTTTGCTGAAGCAGTGGGTATCGTTTCTTTTGGAAAATCGACTTGCCCTAAAGAGGGAATCGCGGTTTATACATCTGTTTATGCGTTTCTTGATTTTATAAATTCAGAAATTAAAGGTTAAAAATTGTTTCAATTTATTTTGAATTCTATTTCAAATAAGAAATTTTTTTTTCTTTTGCCACAGTTTTGCCTTTTATTAACTTTCTAGAATTTTGAATGAACTGAAATAAAATAGAATCTCAAATTAGAGACACTTTGAGAAATTCTTATTTGCCTTATCTTAAGTAGATTAAGGCAAAAGTTGTAAGTAAAAAAGAAATTTCATGAATTGAACAATAGGAATACTCATGCATTTAAAAAATAATCTTAGACAGCTAGAAAAATTAGTAAATCTTCAAATGTTTATTAGCAACAACTTAATAAACTTTTTCTACATTTAAATTAGCTTGAGATAAAGTGTAAATTGTTTCTTCGTTGTATTTTTTTTTTTTTTTTGATGTCACTTAATGTACTTTAGCAGAAAAATGAAAAACTTAATAATTAAACTTCAGCGAATGATAGTAAAACTAAATTAAAATATGTTATCTGAGATTTTGTATCAGAAAGATGAAATAATGTGCAAATATTGTTTAGCAGAAATATTGCAATTAAAGGATAAGTTGGAATATCATTTGTTCAATTTATGAAAAGCAAAGCCGAAATCTTCCAAAACTGATTTTAAAAGGCAAAGAGAATCAAGAGAATTCTCTTTGAATTTAAATTCAAAGAAAGCTTAAGTTGATGAATGACAATATGTGTAACTTTTCAAAGAATCTTGATCATCTTTTATAAATGATAATTTAAGAAAATAACTAAATTATTTGAATTCATTAATATCATTTGAATCTTTAATTTTGATATGAATTCGTTGCTAAAAGTCTTGAAAAGTTATCGAAAGAGCTTACAACATTCTGAACAAAAGTCTCAATGGCACCAAAGAAATCGTAGTACTACTTAAATCGAGGCGAGAATATATCATCTCAGAACTTGACAAATTTTTACTAATATTCTGCTTATGGCTTTCTTAAGCACAATTAGTTACAATGGATGACCAAATCATATTGTGTAAATCAGAGAATTCACATGCCCAAAAATAGAATTTACGTCACTGATTAATAGAAAATCCAATAAACACGTAACCAAAAACCTTTTTACCTCAAATAAATCGCATATTTCTTTGAGGTTATTTTATGGTCAAAGATAAGGTTTATCATAATCATAGCGGTTTTTCATCTTAACTTTTTGTGTTTTGGCCTTCAATTATCTTTGAATCATGCGTTCCATAGAAAACAAGAAACGTTCTCAACGGTAGTCAGTGCCAAAAAAATTTACTAATAAAATAATATCAGCATATTTAATAGCAGTATATTAAAAATATAATTTTCATAATAATAAAATTAAGGCAGTGGTTTAAATTCAAAGAATCAGCTCTTACGAGAACCCTATTTGAATGGTTACATAGCTTTTCTTTCAAAAGTGTGCCATACAAAGATACAAATGCGGTAATAAAGGATCCACAGTGCTTTGGTGCACATAATGTTCGCTCAAAGCTAATATTCACGTGCGAACTTTGTTTTTAATGCTTCTGGCGAGCGAGTCCTCCAATTTTAATCTGAATTTGTTATTTTGAAAACTTTTTGATGAACTTTATTTCGATAGCTTGTTGAATGATTTAGTTGATAAGTAACAAATGTGTTTATATTGACTTATTTACACAAAATATCTAATAGAAAATTAGATTGAAATAAAGTTTAAGAAACTCACATCATTAAAAAAGAAAATCTGATCAAAATTCGTAAAATCGATCACCAGTAGCATTAAAAACAAAATTTTTCGCCATAGACTTAATTATAAAGTTTGCATGTGAATATAATTTCGCACAAGCGTTATGCGCACAAAAGGACTATGGATACTTTGATGCCGCATTTGCATCTTTGTTAAGGCAAACTTTTGAAGAAAAAAAATCTCTCGAACCATTCGAATTCGATTAGAGAAAATGTGCGTTCGTTTAGTCCAACGTGTTCTCCTTCGCTTTTGAATTACAATAATCGAGATAAAAATTTTTAAGCTGCTATTTTTAAAATTAAGCATTTAAATTTTCATCAAATCATAAAAGATTTTTGATAAATCTTGTTTATATTTTCAAACTATCATATATGATATAAAAAATTTAGATAAAAAAATATAAAAAATTATAAAAAGTATGATCAACGAGTATCAAAAAACTAGTGAAATAAACAAAAAATGCGGTAAACTATTTTGCATCACTATTTTAAAAATAACTTTCATGAATGATTTGTTTTTTAAAAAATCTCTTAAGAAGATTTTTACATCCACGACAACCAGTTTTTTAAAAAACTGCTGCGATGTTTGTATTTAGCTGATGACCAAATGAAATAAAATAAAATAATAGCTTTGCTTCGACTTAAAAATTGTATAAAAGTGAAATAAAAGTTATAAATAGGGAAAATAAAAGAAAATGAAAGATTGTAGGGCCTCGTAATGATTAAAAGCAAATGTTTGTAGTCAAAACAATAGCCACGCCAAGCAGTTTGAGGCTAGGTAATCGATTGATTAAATGATTTTCTGTGTAATTAGTATTTAAATGCAGCGAAATAATTCATAGATCGCTCGTTTGAGCGAACGATTGGAGAGAACACCGGGATTGTTAGCCGGGCAACGCGTTGTGACTTCAAAGTTGAAAAGATGCTCACATTTATATTTTGGTTTAATAAATTTTGCTTTAATTATAATATGCTGGAAGAAAGAAGAAATATTTTTATGAGATGTATTTTGTGAGCGTCGTTCGCTTAAAAAGAGAAAGGCAATTACGATTACGATGCGTTCTATTATTACTGTTTATCATTATTTTCGATCATTTTTTCTCTACGCGCACATTGATTTGCTATGCTCTACGCGTCGTGCTTTTAAATAATTTTCGCCCGTTTTTCTTATTTCAAATAAAACGCATTGAGATTGATTGAGACGAATTAAGCTTTGCCCTCTTTAATTTCTCTTCTTCGCATTCACTCGCAGTGCATCTCGCTGCTCTCACTTGGCTCGTTTGCCTATCAATTACTTTTAATGTTCGGGATGCGAACGCGAACAACGATGCGAATGGGGAGCTCGGCTGAGAGAGGTAAGCGAAAAGCTTTAATTCAATTGAATGGAGACGAATGAAAACGCGTTCGCATTGTGCTGCACACTGCGTCCGCTCGCTTGTGCGAGTAATGCGTGCGAGGCGACGTTCTATCGCGTGCTACTCTAATTTAAGTCGATTCAAAGAAACAAACTTTTTCGCTATTGAAAGGCGAAGAGAAAAGAGGAGAAGCGTACGCATCAAAATACAACATCGCGAAAACAATTGCAAAAAAACTTATTCATCTATTGTGTGTAATCTTAAGTGAACGAATGAGAAAGAAAACAACGCTCATTGGTCGCGTACGCATCGCATCCACAAACTTCTTCTAAGTTTGATTCTCTGCGCCTTTCATCGCTCAACATTAGTACCGAGTCTAACTTTATGCTTTTCAAAACTCAATTATTCGCGAGACGCTAAACCTTATATGCGTTTCACGCGTGCTTCTCTCGCTTATATAACACATTCTAGCTTTCATCTCAGCGCTTACTGCGAGCATCTTATTCTCCACCAAACAAATTTTGATACACATTCGATTAACACTCCTCACTATTTAATAGCAAACTTCTAATGAGGTAAGCAATAACTTTTTGTGTTTTCTATTAAATTATTTTGCTAGATAGAAAAGATTGCGGTTTTAATTTTTGTATTTATTCATAATCGTTGCGTTCACGAGTTTTAAATTTCTTTTCATTACAAGTTTAAACCATCAAACATTTTAAAGCTATTAAAAGCTGCGCTTTTACTTAACCTGATTCACCGATATTCGATTGTTGTTTTGAATTCAATAGTTTAGACTTGAATGCTTGAAGCTGATTGTTTATTTAATTAGCGATTTGTTCTATTAAATTAACCTGCATGTGTGAAATTGAGTTTACTCATTGAAGCGAGCGTCGATAAAATCTGAATTTTTTCAATTGGCAATTTTTTT